>PVJA010008858.1:0-62820 GCA_004027025.1 Myocastor coypus | reverse complement strand
TCCAGTTCATGGCGGCGGAACAGCAACAAAATGGCAGCAGAGGCAGCCAGTCAATCAGGGCAGCAGAGCAGCAGCAACAGCTAGAGCTCCAGTCTGTCTCTCTGTCTCTCTTTATATTACATTCAGGCTCTCCGCCTTAGCTCCCGCCCTAGGCTACACCCATAATCCCAGAAGTACTTCCACCCATAATCCCATCAGTCCTAAAGCCTATAATCCCAGGGATCATGGATCAAGTCTCAAACTCTAGAAGTCCCCGCCCAGTGACTCCAGGAGGTTTTGGGGGGACAACTAGACATAAACCATAACAATCAGAAAGAATGAGGGAAATTAAAACAAAGTTGTGATCCCTCCAGATCTACTGACCTCTGAATCCCTGGAGCTTGGGAACCCAAATCATGTAACCCTGTCACACTGTCCCTCAACAAAGCAGAACGGGGTGTGGAAAGAGAGCAAGGCTGAGAAGCAGCCGCTGGGTGATGCCTCAGGGCCGAGTGCTGCCTGTCCTTCCAGAAGCCAGTGGCTGTCTCTGAGGTCCCTTTGCTGTGGTTCTGCCTGTCTTTTTCCACCCCTTTGGCCTCGTTCCCTCTCTCTCCTGGCTCATCTTGCCAGTTCCTCTGTGCCGCAGCTCTGGCACCTGCCAGACAAGCTAACATCCGGAGGGCCACAGGCCTCCTCCATCAGCATGAAGAACTGAAAGTGGGTGGGGCTGAAGGACAGCCATCACTCTGCCTTGCCCGGGGCCCCAGTGCTGGTTGTTCAGGTGAGCGATACACATGCAGGTGGGCTGCCGCTCTACCAAATACCTGTGCAGTTAAGATGCTGGCTCCTCCCTCAAGCAGCAAGGCCAGCGTTCCCATTTGTCATAGGACCCTGGGAAATATATCCATCAGCCACATTCATCCCCAAACAGGGCCCTTTACCTCCCCCACCTTTGCCTGGAGGCCTTTTACTGTTAGGGCTCAGGACTGTCCCCAACAAGGGCCAGGTGCCATGTGTGAGGGCCTCTGGAGTAGGACCTGAAGGAGGTTTCCAGTAAGGTGTTTGCATCAAAATACACACTTAAATAGTTCCATCGGCAACTGTAGGAAAGAGTCCAGTCAGCAAGGCACTTTGCTCTGGTCTCAGCCCAGTCCTGGAACTGACCAATGGGGACCTAGGCAAGTCACTTCATTCACTCTGTTGGCAGATACTATGGACCTTGGTCACATGGGTGTCAGACCTGTGAGGTAAACAAACAGATACTGAGATAAGGGCTTAGGAACAGAGGGGGTGACCATTGAAATAAACTTCGGAGGTTGAACAGGAGTTCCTGTAGGAGTTCTACTGCATGGTAAGCTGAAGAAGCATCATAAAGGCGTGGCTCCCAAATGGCCTGCTACATTCAGGGACTCTGGTAGAGGGTGATGAATGTGGGCTTTGGGTTTTGTTGCTCTTTAGCCTTGCACGTGGTGGCTCTGTCCTGCAGTGGCTTATTTTATTGAGGGAGGGTAGACTCCTATCTGGCCCCCAGGAATTCATTCTGTGTGTGTGTGTGTGTGTGTGTGTGTGTGTGTGTGTGTGTGTGTGCATGTGAAGCAGGGTTATATCAGCCAGTATTTTACTAGAGAAACACAAGATATATACAATGATGAGAAATTACATTATGATGGTCAGCTACAGAGTTGGATGAGAAAGCATGCAGAGGGTCTCTGCATGCTGGAGACCGAAGGCTTCAATTTAGATGGTGGGATTCACAGCAGTGTCTCATGTGAGTCTGAATCAGGAGACCGATGAGTCTGCAATGGAAAGCTAATGAGTCTGTACTAGCAGCCAAGACATGGTGTCCAAGCTGAAGGCGAAGACTGGGACTTCAAGAGAAACAGAAGCAGATCCCTCCTCCCTCATTTCTTCTTTATATCAACCAGACAGTGAGCTGCCCTAGCGCAGGATTTCTACACCTTAGGGGGTAAAATTGCTGAGCTGATTTCGTTAAACTCCTAACTGAACTTCTTAAGGCAACACAATTGCTCAAGCACTATAAGAGCTGACCTATGTGACCAGAGGGATTCTCCACAAGGGACAGGGTTTGACTTCCAAGGCTGGGTCCTAAAAGGACTATTGGACTGTACTCCGGACAAGCCAGGTCCACACCCATAGCCCTCAATGCCAGCCTGCCAGCCACTTGGAAGTGGCTTCTTCAGCTTCACATGGGCCGTCAGAAGACTACAGCCCAGCAGAAGCTGCAAGAGGTATTGTACAGTTATTATTGTGCTAAGCTGTGGGAAATCTCTTACCAGGCAGAAGGCAACTAGCATAGTTAATTGTTGAGGGAGGCAACTTTGCTAGACTATTCCACCTTGGTTATTCCTGTCTTACAATTGCCCCCAACCTCAAACTGAGCGTGGATTGGATAGGGTAAGGTAAAAACATGGCTCCTGTGATGGGGTGTCATTCTGAAATGACATGATGAAAATCTGGCTGTTATCTTGCTTGCTTCTTTTGCTCTCTCCCTGGCTCTAAGGGATACCATCTTCTATGTTGTTGGAGAAGCCCACATCACTAGGAACTGAAGGAGGTCTCTAACCCAACAGCAGTGAGGATAAGAAGCCTTAGATACATCCATGGCTAGTAAGAATCTGGTGAGTAACCATGTGGTTGGCAGTGGATCCTCCCTCAACTGAATGAAATAATCAAAGCACTAGCAAGGTTGTGAGAAGCTCTGTCTGACTTAGAGCACCTACTGGAACTGCACCTGAATTTTGGACTGACAGAAACTCTGCAATAAAAGCTTGTCATTTTAAAGCTATTAAATTTAGGGGGCATTTGTTACACAGCAGTAGTTAACTAATACATCTCTGATAAATACTACCAGCCTGACTTATCATGTTCTCTGGTGAACTTGGCTTTTCTATGGCTTTGGGCTTCAGAATTTCACTCTAAGCTTAAGTCAACTAGTGGCCCAGAGTAGGTAGGGGACCACTGAGGGCGTGAGAACTGAGGAGTCACACCCTAACACCTGAGATGTCTTGAAGAATAACCCAGTCTGCATAAGAACACAGGAGGCTGACCTGGTGTGGTTGTTGAGTACAGCGCCAAGACACGGGGCCACGGCAGTTTATGCCAGCTCTTCCTGTCTGAACGTTGCAGGTGTCCCTGTTTCTAAGTGGCCTTCCTGAAGCAGAGAGGGAAGCTGTAGCTGGATAGTTTGATTAACACCGGGCAGAAGACCAACACAGGGACTAAATGAAGTCTCTGGAAGGAGCTCAGCCCTGCATGTAGCAAGTGCTTTGTGCAAATGTGGCCATGAAGTTGTCAGAAGACTTAATGCTATTGGCTTCACTGCGGGACTTGTTACTCCAAAGACCTTGCAGGGTACCGTGGAGCCTTGAACTGGGTTATAGTGTGAGGATCCCTAGACTTCAGAGACAAGGGAGTCTCAGCTGTGCAGTCACCTGGCTTTCCTTGATCCTTGTCTGAGGAATGTTCTTCCAGACCAAGCCACCACCTTGCACTACTGACTCTGGGTCTGGCTTTGGCTTCTGCCAGGAATACCAAGGGACAGTGACACTGCAGAGATTGTCTGCTCCTTCTGCCGCAGGGGCTGAGGGTGTTTATTCCTTTCTATGTGAAGTGATGATTTAGTTCTTGTACGGAATATCACTCAGCTGAAGTTCATGCAGAAGAAAAACATATTTCAGCACCCACCAATTTCCATATAGATAAAAAAGAAAAAAGAAAACAACCGCAACTAGATCTTCACCAACTATGCATTTGAAGCCTGTTTCTTAAAGATGGATTGCTCCGTTAGGCTGCTAAGAGCTTTTCTTGACTTGTCAACATTTTATCCCCCCCTTGAACATTCTTGGCTATAAATTATTCATTGCCCAGTTAGTGGTTAAAAAAAAATAGATGCCTGGGGCTGAGGCACTTTCTTAATCTTCCTTCTGCTTTTCAGATCCAAGTTGTTATTTTCCTCCCCTGCTGGAGAAGTAGGGAAGGAATAACTTGAAATCTGGGGACTCTGAGGTTGGTGGCTGCAGTCTAATGAAGCAGTGTAAGCCCACTGTGAGCTTGGCTGGCACATGTGTGTGTTGGGGGGAGGGAGTCGTGAAGAACTTTGGGTAAGAGTTTTGGGTAAGACACTGGCATTATCAAATATATCTTTATGTAGGAGAACATAGTGCTGGGGGCCTCTAGGTTTCTTCCTGTTGGCAAGAGCTCTAAAATTTTCGTGGAAAGCAGAGAGGAGATGTGATTCCATTCTAGCTCAGCCAGCAGTTGGAGAGAATCTCAGCTGTTCTCTGTTCACTGGATTCCTTGGCTTCCTGGATCCCCCCAGGTTGGGGCTCAGTGGTCATGAGGGAGTTTCTGCTGCCCCAGTCTAGAAGCAGGTCCATTGCTTGGCAGATGTGGAGAACTATAGGACACTTCACACAGGAACGGGACCTTCCCTGGGCTGAGAAGTTGGCCCAGGCATTGTCCCAGCGGTCTGTTCCGAGGGCAGAGCCATCCGCCTGCCATTTGTGGTGCAGATGGCCTCTTGTCGGCTCTTGCATTCTTTTTGTGATTCTGCCTGGACTCCCAGTTTTTCTTCTCCTCTGCCATGGGGGCTTTGCTAAAGCAGTGTTTCTTGGTTGGCTGTCAAAAGCCTCTGAGCTCTCTGCTGATCTGGGGAGAGTTGGCGGGGCTCAACTAAATGGCCAGTGGGGAACCAGGGTCCTGCTGAGCTGTGCTGCTCATGCAGGGGGACAAGATGGGCCTGTTAGCTGTATTTCAGGTTGAACATAGGATCATTCCCCCACCCTTACCCCTGTGTTAGTGAAAAAGCATTGATTTTATCTCCAAATATTTGTACTGGAGACTAATGCTATGGGAGAAGAGTGGCCAGTGCTGGGCTCTTGGAGAAGATTCCTGACTACTGGGACTGTAAACACTATGGATGTCCTGGGATCCATCACTGTCCACTGGCCCAGCTCCTGGTACTGTGTATGGTGTACTGGGATCTGTCACCCACAGAGCAGACCAAAGAGGTAGAGACTTGATGGTCCCCGTCCTCTGTCATTGCCTGTGGTTGTTATTCTTCTGGGTCATTCACCTTTGGTTCAGAGTAAGTTTATTTTAAGTCAAATTAAACAATTTTAACTGGACATTCTTGTGTTTCTCCAAGTCCAGACAACCTCTAAGCATGGGAATAAGTCATTTTGGAACAAAAGCAGTTGAGGAAGAGGACAGAGGATGAACCTCTGCCTGTGAGAGTTGAGGGAGATAGGAAGCAAGCACGAGGCACTGTAATCCTGAATTTATTTATTTATTTATTTATTTATTTATTTATTTATTTATTTATTTATTTTTGAGACAGGGTCTCACTATGCAGCTCAGGCTGGCCTTGAGCTCACTTTTGTAGCCCAGGCTGGTCTTGAACTCGCACTGATCCTCCTGCCTCAGCCTCCCGAGTGCTGGGATTACAGGCGTGCGCCACCACGCCCGGCATGTAATCCTGAATTTAGTCATCTGTGTGCCCATTGCACAGATGAGGTAGAAGCTTAACGGGACAAAGTGGCCAGCTAGGAAGTGACACAGCTTAACAAAACCAAGGCTCCTGAGGGACAGGATTCCTCCTTTAAGCAGTTTCCGTCTACATCCCTCTGACCACACTGTGGTGAGTGGTGGCCTAGGCCCAATAGGCTTTGAGCAACTGAGGTTTCTTGGACCCCGAGGAGCCACGCAGAAACTGTCACCACCTGATGCTGTCTTCCTGCTGGCTGTCTGGGCAGCTGCGTGGGTAGGGCATCTTGGTGTAGGCTGCAGAGCCCTGAACCGTCAGTGTCCTGGGGCAGTGACTTGGGGAGAGGGTGCAGCTGGGCCAGAGGAAAGGACATACCTGGGAGGATGGAGTGAGCTTCTTTCTGCATTCCAAATTGTAGGAGTCAACTCCTCAGGGAAAGTGTTCTGAAATGAGGGGTGGAGAATGCTAGGAAGCATTTCGCAGAAATCTGGATGGTTTCAAAGAGAAACAAGAGTCGTGAAACCTTATAAAACTATTGAATTAGAAATGATTCCATCATATATTGTGCTGCCTAGGTCGTTTAGTTTGTTTTTGTTGCCATTTTTTCCCCTTTAAGATTGAAATTCTTGAAGTGATATTGTGAGGAATGCATGGAACATTTATTTTTTGTACTTTTCTTTGTTATTAATAGTTTTGTTGAGATATTATTCATACACCCAATCCACTCAAAGCATGCAATTCAGTGGTTTTTAGTGTACTTGAGGAATTGTACTTCCATCATTACGGCCAATTCTAGAACATTCTCATTGTCTCTGAGAACAAAGTATGGCATGGCACCATCACCGGGGGGCAGTTAGTGCTAGCCAGGTCTGTGTCTTCCAGATCTTGCTTCACACCTGTCAGCTTCACACTTGGCTCATTGACCTCCGTTGCCTATGGGGCTTGGCAGCGATTATTTCTGAAAAGGCCTTGGGACACACATTGCTCCCTGTGCTCCATTAAGTCCAGGTGGGGAAGGCCTGGAGAGCAGCCTGGGGAGCTGTTTGGGCCCCGGGAGGGCTCTTATGGGCGGTCTCTTTCCTTGCCCTCTCTTCACACTACCTGGCCTCTGGCTTGCTTGTGGTTTTGAGAGCACCATTAGGCTTGGACTTTCTCACCTTTGGGGAATAAAGCTGTTTTCAATAAAGCTGCTCCTTTGGGGGAAGCTTTGGAGCTCTCCTATGGATTCCCTTTCTGCCCCAGTCAACTCTGAGCTTTAGCTCTGGGCACTGGATAGTTCTGAGGCCCTACTCTAACCAGATCATTTCCCCTGGGGCATCTCTAACCTATGAGGAAAGCTGGGCTCAGAGTGGCTGAGACTCCAATATTCCTGGGCAGCCTCAGTTTGGGTAGAGCTTCTGTCTGACAGGGAGTGCCTGGGAGGAAGGAGGCTCCCACTCTGGGGCCACACTCACCAGGAGCTTAGCCCTTTCCAGTGGGAGATGGAGGCAGTGAGAAGTGCAGGTGGCCTCCCAGGGAGCAAGGAAAGGCTGTGATCAGGACAGGAGGGGCGCAAAGACCCTGGCTTCGTGGCCACATCTACCTGGGTCATGTTGAGCTAAAGTAAGCTGTGGTTGAAACACCAGACTGTTACTACTCTTCCAAGGTTTTGTAGATCTTCTGGTGTGTTTCTTCATTAGCTGTACAGTGTTAGGGTAGTTTACAAAGACTTATGGTTGCTCATTAAAAGCAAAGCAGTTTTACTTGGTTCGTTGGAATGTGGTCCTTGGAGCTATGCATGGCAGTGGAAGCTATTTTGTTTTATGTTTGGATTTTAAAGAGAATAGAAAAAAACAGAAACAAAAAGAAAACAACAAAAAACCAAAAATGATACAGAATTTCAAAACAGGATGATAGGAAATTAATAATGGCTATTCTATCACATATTCTTATGTTCAGTGTAGTTGCTCAGATTACCAGATAAAGGAGGAAAACAATTAAGCATCAATTGCTCCTTTCAATAAACCATTTCCTTTCCTCTTCTTCTTTGTCCCTTCACAGTTGTTTTTTTCATTAAAAAAGATAAACGTAACAATGAAACCAAGTTTCAAAAAAATTATTGGGACAGCTATAACAGTTGATACATTGTGTATTATAAAGATATAGGCATGATATCTTGTCTATACAATATTAGCACAATTATCTTTTTAATGAACAAAGAGAAATTAGCTGTATAAGATTCATAACTATCTTGTACATGCATACATTTTTCCTTTCTTCATTTTCCTTTTCCCCTTTAGTCTTTTCTTTTCAACTGTTTCTTCCCAATCCACAATATCTGTTGTACATTTCAGACCTTCTTTACTCATTTTTTCATACTAGTGAGACAATATGATGTTTTTTGGAATCTCTCAATATTTTATTTTTATTACTTTTAATAAGGAATAATAATGGGACAGTTTCAAAACACATTTGTATTTATGATCTTTAGACATATAGGTCTGATTTATTTTCTTATGAGTATGGTCATAAGATGGTGTGTCTATTTACTATAAAAGATTTTACTTTATACTTTTTTATGGCCAAGTAGTATCCCCTTATATAAAATCTACATCTTTTTAAAAAAATCTTTTCTTTGGTTGATGGCCATATGGGTTGTTTCCAAGATTCAGCTATGACAAATTGTGCTACTATAAACCTGGGTGTACATATATCTCTGTAATATGATGATTTTAAATCTTCTTGAGAGGTATCCAGAAGGGGAAAGAGCTGGGTTGAAAGCAACCTGCAATCTCACTTTTTAAAGGCATCTGCACACTGATTTAGACAGTGGTTATACCAGTCTGCACTCCCACTGATGATGGAGATAGGTTCCTTTTTCTCCACAGCTGCTCCAGTGTTTTTTTAACTTTTTTGATCGTAGTTATTCTTGCTGGGGTGAGATGGGATCTCACCCCAGTGACAAATGACCAGTGATGTTGAATGTTTTTTCATGTATTTATTTTTCATTTGTATTTCTTCATCTAAGAAGTACCTATTCATCATTGATGCCCATTTTTGGATTGAGTCTTTGAATTTCAGGGGGGTAATATGTTTTTCAATTCTTTGTATATTCTGGATATAAGTCCTTTGTCTGTGGGACAACTGGATATACTATCTTTCCAGTTTGTGTGTTGCTTTTTTTTTTTTTTTACTTTGTTGGTGATTTGTTTTTGTTGTTGTGCAAAAGCTTTTTAGTAAAGTTAGATCTCATTTGTGCTATTTCCTCTGCAGTTTCAGTTTTGTTCTAGTATTTTATATTTCAATAGTGAAAGATTTATAGGATGATTTTGCCTCCTAATAAAACTTTGGTAGGAATTGCAATGCTTTATTTATTTATTTGTTTGTTTGTTTATTCATTGTGGAGCGAGGGATTGAACTCAGACCCTCGCGCTTGCCAGATAAGTGCTTTTTCTATTGAGCTATCTCCCCAGCTCCTGAAATACCTTAATTTCCCAAAACCTGCCTCCTTGCTTCCAACACGGGGATGCCATCATTTTTGACACCTTCTGAAGCAGTTTTGGAAGTGCTTTCTCATAAATATGCGTAGTTGTGCTGTCATGGCTGCCTCCGTGTCCTTGATTAATGCAAAATGTGTACTTATCATGGTGGTTTTGACCTAGGGGAAGAGCCAAAGTTGCATGGTGCCAGATCTGGTGAGTAAGGTAGAGAGTGACACACTGTGAGGTTTTTGTGAGCCTGTCTTTGTGTTGGATGACACTTGACAGGCTCTTTCACTGTATTTTTGATCACACTTCGTAGAAACACTTAGGAAAGGGCATTTCAAGAGGTGATAAGAATAATGGGATAAACATTTTTGAGGCCAGGGACAGTGTTTAATGGGGGATTAATGGTAGTGTATCTTTGAGTGTAATAATGTTTAAAAAGTCAGTTACTCATCATATATTTTGATTACCCTTTGAATCTATTTTCCTAATTTTGTTTGTTCATGCTTTCAGAATTCTGGCCTAGTTTTTATTGTACTTTATGATTGGAAAGTGTCTCAGATGGTTTCTGGTATTTGTAATTTAAAGAAGTTATCTTTTTGATTAGGCAAGTTATATGGTAAGTTTTTTCAAATAACTTAAGAAAAAGGCATAGTATGTGCTTGTTGGGGCACAACATCCAGCACGTATCTGGGACTTCAGCATTATTATATTGGTTGGCTCCTCTGGGTCTATGGCAGACAAGCTTCAACAGGTGAGTTGAGGTTGTGAGAACAAAGATAATTTAAAAGGCAATTTTGTGGAGTGATGTTCATTAGCTCATGGTGATTTTATAGGAAACCCTGCCTCCTGCATTTCCCCTGGAAGCTTGTCCAGGGAGCACGAAATACAGATACAGAGACATTCTGGCCTAGAAAGCATCATAGAGGTTTCTAAGTCCCACTTATTTATTCACTGAAAGGGAAAAACGACTTGCTGAAGGTCACAGCTGGCTATAAACTGAACTCTGTGATTTCATGTCTCAGAGCCTGGGAAGGGTGTGAGGTCTCTGTTTTTGCCCTTATGCTATGTTGAATTTTTGTGTATTTAGTACAGGATCTACAAGGTCTCACTATGTAGATAGGACTCACAGTGATTCTCTAGTTTTCAGCCTCCCAAGCACTGGGATTATAGGCATGTACTACCAGTCTCAATCACCATCAGGGGCGGGGCCAGCCTGCCGTGCCATGCCAGGGATTGATCCCCCGCATCTGTACTCTGCCTAAGCAGTCACTTTAGTCTGTTGAGCTATCTGGCTGTCTCTGCTATGTTAAATTTGGTTTTAGCCTTCAGTGTTGTCTTTGAGGCAGTGTGTGCCTACGGAATGGACAGAGTTTTTTTTTTTTTTTTTTTTTTTTAAGGAAAAGTCCTCTTTTACATTTATTCATTTATACTTTAAAATTTGCAAAGTACTCTCTTTCAGTCAAGTGATGTTGAAGGCAGTCACATGAGTAAAGAAACCAAACCTGGGAGACCAACAGCCTAAGTCAGCACTGGGGCTTCTGACCCAGAGGCCACAAGTTCCTTTGCAGGGCCCAGGAGTACAGCCCCACACTGGCCTCGGGCCAGCGTTCAGACTCATTCATTTCCTGAGTGGTTCTTTTGGGTAGAATTGTAATATCCTGCGAGACTTTTCCTTCCTCTGCTGGAACAGTGCCCTGGACAGCTGGATGGGCGTCGTGGTCATGGTGAGAAGTCTGGACAGTTATTATTTTTAAATAGCACTCTGCTGCGCACCTATTAGAGGAAGTTATGATTGGTTGGGAGCGCTCCTCTGCTTGTCTTCTGGCACAATCTAAGTTTATTTGCTGCCTTTGTTTCCCTTCCTGTGTGAAGATCTAGGTCTCTGAGCTGCTCTGTCCCACTCAGCAGTGGATTCCTAGCTGCAGTCTTCTCATGGGCTCATCTGAGACTTCATTGTAATGGACTTCGGAGTGGCTGGAAGCTTCTACCTGCCTGTACTCACACAGTAATTGCTATGCACTATTTCCTATCATCCTGAAATAGGGTGGCTTGAAGAAGATCATCCTTTTGCTCATCCTCGCACATAATGTGGGTCAGAAACTTGGGAGCGACTTGAGTGGTTCAGGCATAGCGTGTTTCATGCTGGTGCAGTCAGACTTCAGCCAGGGCTGCTGTCCTTAGGATGTCTTCTTGGGGCTGAAAGGTCTGCTTCTATGTGGGCTGGCAGGTTCCTGCTGGCAGTTGGAAGGAGGCTTCCATTCCTTGGTATGTAAATCTCTCCATAGGGCTATTTTGGGATTGGGGCAGATAACTTTTAGAGTCCCTCCCAGTCTCAATATTCTTGGAATTTGTGATAAACCTTTTGAGTCCTGGGGTACACCAAATGCTATATTAGGAAATAATTTCTGAGTTAGTCTTAGTTGTTTGCTGTGCTCAGAATTATTCCTTCAAAATTCTTGGCACCTACCACTGTTCTTGTCAAAATCGAGAATGCTTTCTCTTTCACTGTCTGGTATTTTTCTCACCCATAAGGCTGTTTTGGTCTATTACGACAACGGCAAACCTTTTAGAAATCAAGTGCCCAAATGGCAACCCAGAACTCATTTATTACAAAGTGCCAACATTGCCTCCATATGTGCTGCTGTCCAATGCTCAGCTGCTGGGCTGCTGCTGGGGTGTATGCCATAGGCTTACCATCACTGGTCTATAATGTGTCAGACACTGTCCTTACCTCTTTGGGCCTGATATGGGCCATTTGTGAATCTGCAGTGATGAAGTTGGCAGCTTCCCTCTCAGAGCCTGCCTGCCATCTGTCCCTTTCCTCCTTTCTTTCAACACAGTGCCCAGATGAAGGGGTGGATCCTCCTCGTGTTCATTAACAGATATACAGGCTGGAGAAAGGGAGCTTAGAGCTAATATGAGTGGGGCTTGGGGGCTTGCCCAAGCCCTCTGTGGGTGTCAGATAGAGAAACTATCTATAAGCATCAAGTCAATCTGAAGAAACAGGACTAGTATTGCCCTGGTTGTGGCTTCAGTGGAAAGCTTCTTAGGGCAAGGCTCTTCAACTCATGGGACACAGGATGGTCCCTGGCCTGTTAGGAACCAAGCTGAACTAAAAGAACTGAGGGATGGGTGAATGAAGCTTCATCTGTACATGTAGCTGCTCCTCTCTCTTCCATAATGCCTGAGTTCCATCTCCTGTTGGATCAGCTGTGGCCCTTGATTCTCATAGGAACATGAACCCCACCGTGAGTTGTGCATGCGAGGGACCTAGGCTGCTGAGTCCTCATGAGAATCTAATGGCTGGTGATCTTGGGTGGAGCTGAGGTGGTGTTGCTAGCCATGAGGAGCAGCTGCAAATACAGATTAACATTGGCAGAGAGGTTTGGCTGCATCAAGACCATAGTAAATCAGTTGCTTATAGACTTACTTCAAAGCCCTATCAGCAAGTGGCATGTAGTAATTAAGGTGCATCTGATGGCAGAATTTGTAGTGGCAGGTGGGCTGGTGCGTTTCAGCAGTACAGCTGGATTTGATGGCTTGAAGTCAGAATTGGCCACTTATTTTAATCCATGCACTGCTTGCTCATGATTTATTTTACTACTTTCATCCACACCTCTTTCCCACACTATGCACTTTTTCCAGTCACAGTTTTGGTAGGGTCACCAGCTTACCCTCACTAAAAATAAAACTCTCAAATCACTGGAGCTCTCCTTTGAAAAGGAGAGCTTTAAGACTGGCAACAAAATTACAACTTCATCTAAGAGAAAATACCAAAAGTCACACTTAGATTTTAGGTTCTTGCAATAGGTAGGTGATTCACAGTCTGCAAGCAGTCTTTGTATAATGTGTGGCAACTGGTTAGCCAGTGAAGCTATTAGACTTTCAAGCTACACTGCCACATGAAGACAAAGCACTCTGAATTAAAACACAAAGCTTTGGAGTTGTTTTCAAAAGAATAACTAATAAACATTAAGAAATAAATAGTTGTTGAAGGTTACTGTTCCATCAGTTGTGCCTACACTAAAAGCATCATTTTCAGTGGCTAACCACATTGCTCAGGCTAGAAAGCCCTTTACTATTGGTGAAGCGTTGGTCCTGGTTACTGCTAAGAATATTTGTCATGAACTTCTAGGAGAGGCTATAGTTCAAAAGGTGACACATGTACCTCTTTCAGGTAGCACTAGGCAAATTGATGAAACAGCCGAAGATATTGAGGTACAATTGGTAGGATTAGTAAATCATTCTGTACGAAATCTAGATTGACAAGTCTACCAGTGTTGACAACAAGGCAAAAATGCTTATTTTTCAGGATTATATGCATGAGGCTATGTTATGTGTACTTTCTTGCTACAGCTGCGGAACTATTTGGGTCTTTGAATGATTTGTATTGGAGATTGGGGTGTATGCCATAGGCTTACCATCACTGGTCTATAATGTGTCTGAGGTCCTGGAAGTTCAAAGAAGAGGTGGGGAGTAATGCTGAGGGAGAAGAGTGGCCAAGTGTTTGCCTTGTAGAGAGGATTAATGCCCTGGTATGCTGTACCAGGATAACTGAATCAGTCTTTTGTGTTGGTGTATGAACACATGGAGCAGCTGCAGTGACTGGAAGTCTCTGGTTTCACCACTTAAATCTTGTGCCTGAGTGTAAGTCTATGTACTACGTAAAGAAATATTGGGTGGCCAGAAAATGTCACCTGAACAAGACAGTAGTGTGCAAGGTGTGGTTCAGCTTATCAGCAACATTCAGTATGTGTCCTTTACTCCCATCTGTTTGCACAGCTCCTTGAGGAGGTGGCTGAAGAACATACACATTTCCTCTTGTACCCAGGGTTGGGATGGCTTAGTAAAGGTCGGGCACTGGCCAGAGTTCTTGGGTCACAAAAAGAGCTCCAGAGATTTCTTTTAGAAAAACAGTCAGCTCTTGTAGCACATTTTAGTGACACAAAATGGGCCACAAGACTTGCTTACTCACATGACACTTTGGACCTGTTCAGAGAGTTCAGTTTTCAGGTGAAAATGACAACAGTGTTCAAACTGGCAGGTGGAGTAGCTTGGTTCAGAGCCGAACTGCATTTCTGGGGGTGATGAGTGAACTTTGGATCTTTGACATGTCTAGTTGTCTCCTCAAAGCCTCATGAAGTTGTGGGGCATCTAGAGTTTGTGATTAACTCAGGATCCACTGGGATTATGGGTGTGAGTGCTCTACCTGCTCTGGGGCAGGTAATCTGCATTACAATGTAAGGAGGGAAGAGAAGCCAGCTGCTAAAACTGCTGCTACTCCTCTGTGGCTCACTTGCTCTTTGCTGCCTCCATGAAAGGTTCTCCTCTGCCTTGTGCTGCTCTACCTTGGAGCTAGCCAATTATGTACCGAAACCTCCATCAATTGTGAACTAAGTAAACCTTTCCTTCCTTCATGTTGAGTGTCTGGTATTTGTTCCAGCAATGAGAGAAGAGTAACTGAGATACTCACAAAATACCCTGCCTTTCCTGGTAAAAAATATAAAGTGACTTCCTATACTAGCTCAGGGCTCAGACTTTGGAGTGTGAAGCTCCTCTGAGCCCACCAAGGTGATAAAGCTTCATTTCCTTCACTTTTCTGAGTGTTACTTGGTCTCTTCACCGTCGGGAGATCTAAAATTGCTGTAACGTTTGGTTCCCTGACCAGGATAATGACTTACCAGCCCCTTGTGCCACTGGCTGGGAGTTGGGGAAGCACCTGCTAGGCACCTTCTTGGAGAATGGGTGGCCACTTCTTGGGCAATTGATGAGATCTTCTTCCCTGGGAGTACAGGACCACTGGGTACTCCAGTGTCCTCCTGACCGAACTTGGCAGAGAAATGGCTGTGTTCCCTGTTGGAACTTCTAGAGAAGGTAAGGCCCCAGGGCACCATCTCAAGTTAGATTCATTTCCACAGAAAGAAGAGGAGACTGACTGCCTCCCAGGGTGTCATGCTAGGGACACCAGTCAGGGATTTCCATAAGGAGGGCCAATGCTACGACTTCTGGGTGATTGTATGAGTGAATGTGTATATGTGTGGCTCCAGCATGCAAGCTGCAGACTGTGAGTGGGCCCTAACCTTTATTTTCACGGCAGTGTCTTGTGGAATAATGGTGATTCATTCCCCATAGTAGGGAACAGACCAGGCCCAGGTTTATATGGGTATACCTTAGCCCAGAAGTGTCTAAGTTCCTTCGCGTGACATAGCCAGGTGGGAATCTAAATGTTCTCCTGTAGGGGGCTCCCATCCTTGTCTGTTGGGATACTATACACAAGGAGCAAAGTTTAGAATATAGAAGACACAAAGAGCAAATCAGCTGTCTTAGACTGTATGATCAAGAATTTAAAGGTCGTTATGGCATAAAAATGAAACCATCAAAAACTCCAGGCCCTCTGTAATATAGCCTGGTCTTACCTTGATGTGAGGTGGTCACTGGAAGGAAATCTAGACCCTTCCCTGATTTGAGCAGTTTGGTGAGTGGTGACCAGTGTGCCTGGCCACCCTGACTTATTCCCATGTATAGACACTTAGCTGGAGATTGCCCAGATCTTCTCACCATGTGTGCTCTTCTGCAAAGGAAAGATGGAAGGGATGGAGTTGGGTCTTTGTTGTCTGAGGTCCTGGAAGTTCAAAGAAGAGGTGGGGAAAACCAGTATATTGTAGCACCCCTGATGAAGAGATGCTCCCTCCTCCCTACCTCTCACCATCATCTGCACCACTGCCACCAGCCCTTCTGGATAGCCCACCCCCTTGAACTCCTGGCCTCAAGTGACCTTTCTAGATTCAGAAGTGAATGAGGTCAAACCTCCTGGTCCTTCAAAGGAGCCCCTCTCCCACCAGCTGCCCTCTGTAAAACTGCCAACTCTCCAGGTACCCCATTCCTTCTTGGGAAGAGACTGGGATTAAACCCGGGTCCCAAATAACTTCCACACCCAAGGGACCTACTCACCTGACCCTTGATACCCAGGAAAACCTAGTCCTGTTGGTCACAATCTCCAGAGAAGAGGGATGAAGATTACATATGGTTTGATAGAACTTAACCCTCTACTTGTTATTGGAGGTATACCTAGAGGTAAGGACCAAAAGGTTCCTGCCCAGACTGGCTAGAATTCAGTCCCCAATACTAGTGGAGTTCACATTAGGAACAACCTCTACCAGGCTGAGACATCTATTATTTGGGGTTCATCATAACAAGTATATGCCATACTTGAGGAAGCACAGGTCAGAATTCTGGAACACATCAGCTAACCAGAAAAGGCAGAGATCCTGATCTTCTTCGAATAATCTTCTGCTACCAGTGAAGAAGCCCAATGGAAATGGTTCCTGGATGGTACAGGACCTGTGAGGAGCAGTCATTGCCACTGTCACCTATGCACTGCCATCCTAAACCTCTGCGCATTGCTGAGCCTCCTTCTCCATTGGGCAGTCTGGTTCACCTGCTTGGATCTCAAAGATGCTTTCTTCTGCTTGTACTTGGCTCTTCAAAGTCAGCCACTATTTACTTTTGAACCAGAAGAACCTAACATGGAATGAAAAGCTCAGTTGACTTCAGTCAGGCTTCTCTGGGGCTTCATAACTCCCCCACCTTGTTCAGGGAGGATTTAGTTGCTAAGCTGGCCATCTTTTTGGGAGACCAGCTGAACTGTGTTTCGCTGCACAAATGCTGATGACTTTTTGCTTGCAAATGAGAGAGAATGAGACTGTTGGGAAGGGACATGGGCCCTTCTTCAACTACTCTGGGACACTGGATGCAAAGTGTCCTGGAAACAGGCACAACTATGCCTCCCCTCTGTTCATCATAACAAAAGGCTACTGGCCCCTAGGGATAGAAAGGAAATAGATTGTTTGTTCCATCCCAAGACCAACCAACAAGAAAATGCTCTGAGTGTTCTTGAGAACAGCTGGAATTAGTTGCATCTGGATACCCAGATTCTCTGAAAAGATCAAGTGGCTGTCTGTGACTTTGACAGGACCCAAAGGAAAGCCCCTCAAGTGGGTGTATGGGGCAATAGGAAGAGGACTACAAAGAGATCAAAAGGCTATTTGCTTATGCTCCTGCATTAGAACTGCCAGACATAAGCTGAGAGTTCAATCTCTTTTTTTGTGAGAAGGATCCTGAGACACAGTCCTAACTCAAACTGTTGGACCCTGTCAGAGGCTGGTGACATCCAAACAGTTCCACACTGTGGCAGCAGGACGGCTCCATGTCTTCATGGCCACAGTTGCCCTCATCATTGAGGCTGACAACTGACACTGGGGCAAACTATACAAATGAAGGTCCCACACTTGGTCATGACCTTATGAACAGCCAGTGACAGAGTTGGCTCTCAGACGCCAGGATGAGCCCATCCTGGGGCCTACTCTGGGAAAATCCTTCAAGTCTTCTTGGAGACGATTCAGACTTTAAACTGAGATATCTTTCTGCTGACAAAAGAGAGACTTCTAGATCATGACCTCAAAGAAGTCATTGATGAACTGTTCTGAAGCTAATCAGATCTTAGAGATACTCTGGAACTTAAGTTACATACTACTTTATTCACAGATGGCAGCAACTCTATTGAGTATGAGGAATGCCTGGCTGGCTATGCCATTATCACAGCAGAGCAAGTCATAGAGGTTGGCCCACTCTCAAAAGGGATGGTCGGCGCATCCCTGATGTGCTGAATTATGGGCCCTTATTTCAGCTGTCTGATGGGTCCAAGGAAGAACTATGGACATCTGAATTGACTACAGGTGTGCTTCTGCAGCCATCCAGGTATGTGAGGAAATATAAAGAGAGAGGATTACTAAAGGGGGTGGGGTCGGGAGAGAAAGTTAAAAAAGAAGAAATATGCCAACTGCTGGAGGCCATCTGGGAACCAAAGAGCATGGCCATTGCACACCGTTGGGAATACCAAAAAGAACAGGATGACAACACAATGGGGGGAAGTCACCTGGCTACACAGGCTACATCCAGCATGGGTCACCTCGACCCTTAGGAGACCCCAAATTGCTTCTGACATATGGCCAGCCTAAGGAGCCACCACAATATACTCTAGAAGAAAATCAGTGGGTTCCAAATGAAGGCTCTCACAAGGGTCAGGAGGTGGTGGTGCCCAGTGGACCAGAAGACCTTCATTCCTTGAGGAGTGGCCTTCTCTTTCAGTCAAACCCACCATGGCTTTACCCACTTGGAAAAACTGCATTAGATGCATCTAGGTTGATATTGCTAGGTCTCCTAGCTGTCATCTTTCTGCACCCATATAGATTGGTGTTAATCTATGCAAATTAGTGCCCAAAGCAACCCTGTCCAGTGCTCTCAGCCTGCTCCAGGAGTATAACACACTGGATCCTTGCCCTTTGAGGAATTAGAGGTAGATTTCACAGAAATAAGAGCATGCCACAGATATAAGTACCTGTTAATCCTTGCCTGCACCACGAAAGCCACACCTATGGGAATGGAAAAAGTTGGAGACGTGGCTAAAGTTCCGCTTCAAGAGGTCATCTCTCAGTAGAGACTGCCCCTCAGTGTTGGGCAACGGACTGACCTTTGTGGCAGGGATTGCTCAAAGTCTCACAGATTTTTTTCAAGATCAAATGAACTCTTCATATGGCTTATAGACTACAAAGCTCTGAGAAAGTGGAGTGTATGAATCTGCTTTAAAAACCACTGTAGCTGAGCCTTGTCAGGAGATTCATGTGTTCTAGATAGATATACTGTGCCTAGCTCTCTTATGTGTCCACTGCCTATAGGACCTTCAGGATACTCTTCTTATGAGATATTGTTCAAGAAGCCCCCTCCAACAATCAGAGCCTTTAGAGGAGAGACAAGACAGCTAGGGGACACCAGCCTGACTGCTGAGCTATAGGCACTAAGACAGGTATACTCTCATAGTCATAAGACTGTCCTAGACAGAATTTCAATCTCAGGCAGCCTGGCACCCCTATTCTTGCTTGGAGATTAAGGCTGGGTCAAAGATTGGAAGAAAGAACATCTCCAGCCTATGTGAACAGGGCTTCACCTGTTGTACTTGTTACCCTAACTGCTGTTAGAGTTGCAGGTGTCGCCCTGTGGGCACACCGTTTGAGCCCTCAGTCTTACTCTGAGGGCTCTCCTGCCACGTGGATTGCTCATACTGACTCGCAGACATCTCCCCCTTAAATACTTGACTCTAATAGGAACTATCTGGATACAGCATGACCCCAAAGCCACCACCAAGGGACCCCAGCCGTGCTCTAGTCACACAGGAGGCTGACTAGTCTATGTACAGCAAAAGCCTGAGAATGTTGCACACAAGAGGACCTTCTCCCCTCTATAAGAGACTGATTGCAACACTGTCACCTTTGGTACCTCTCTGTCCTTGTACTGATGGCTACTGTTTATCATAGGCCTTGCAGAGGTGGCTTGGAGGGGCTGGTGTTTACGTAAAAGGTGCATCATAACATTGATGTTAATTTCATGGGGCATCGTGTGCTGGTATGGGCTGCCCAACAATAGATACATAGCCTGTGCTCCTACGTCTTCATTGACCAATGGTCACCTTCGGTAACTGGGACCCTGTCCTCACAAGACTGCCTCTTGTTACACCAATCTCAGTAATGGCTCTTACTAGATATGAAAAAATTCCTCCTTCCCTGGGAAAATGAAACTTGGAACACCACCCAGTTTAAATTCCAGGGACAGGCACTCCCCCTTGCCTGGGGCCACATTGCTCATAAGAGTTGGAGCCTGGCAAGAACAAGGAAAAGACCTTAACTTTTTTCTTGAGATACACAGTTGCTTTTGCCTGAGCACTCTGGGTGTGTTTTGGCTCTGTGACACTTCTGCCTACATCTGCCTGCCTGGATTGGGACTTGTACCCTAGTTTACCTGAACGCAAAGATGGATATTGTCTCAGGGGACCAAGAACTCCCACTCCTTTTTTTTTTTTTTTGTGGGATCAGGGTTCGAACTCACGACCTTGCATTTGCCCAGCAGGCACTTGTGCCTCGGAGCTATCTCCCCAGCCCCCCACTCCTTTCATTAATGTCAGCCCGACACCATCAGGCTCCTGTGCTCAGTGCTACCCGGGCTAGGCTTACATAACTACTGTGACAGGGACAGGGATGGCTGGATTCACCACTGCCATCGGTTCTTACAAATCTGTGACCCAAGAACTCTTGAAAAGCTTAACTGATATTTTTCAGTCCTTTTTCACTTTACAAAGTGGGTTAGAGTCCCTGGCAGCAGAAAAGGGGATCTCTAGAACCAAAGAGGGCTAGACGTTCTGGCAGCAGAAAGGGGGCCTAAGTTTACTCCTAGGAGAAGAGGGCTGCTTGTACATAAGCCCATCCAGAATAGCCCAAGGAGCCTCAGCAATATGTAAAAGCAAGCCATAGATAGAGAGGTTGTCTAACTGGCCAGTCATGGCTTCTTCCTTTGGTTGGCCCCTTGGTCAGCATCCTCCTCATCATACGGTTTGGGTCCTGTGTGTTTAGACTATTGATAGTGCTCCTATTCACCAGGTGACTAGGAACCAGATAGAGGCCCTCACTTGACTATCTATTCATCAGATGCTGGTGCAGCCTGATCCCATATGTCAGTCTGTAGAAATAAGTGACACCCCATGATAATGTCATAGGCAGCTGAATTAGACAGAAATATTATAGGCAGTCAGACAGGGCTAGGCCCTCAAGGATGACATGGAAGACAAGGTAACTTTCCAATTAGAGACAGACACTCCTCTGCCATGGGCCGGATCTCAACACAAGAGTAAACAGAAGCAACTACATACTTCCTTAAGGGTTGGCATCAGGGATTGATATGCTAAATAAGTATTGATCACCTTAAAAGACCCTGGAAAGAGTCACAAGCCCAAGCTCAATAGATAGTGTTCTTGCCTACTTGCTACATGACTTGCCTTCCCATCGGATCCTGATGTTAATCAATTTTACCTGAGCAATGGTGCTTGTAATCTCACTGGGGTCTGATAGAGCTGCATTCAGGTCCTGGCTTCCCAGTCCCATCCTATGTGCTTAATGGAGGTTACAGATCCTCTGGATGCTGAGGCCAAGGATGCCCACAGTTTGCAGTATGGTCGTCATACACACAGCAGCATGGGAGAAAGATCACAGAGCAGTAGAATAATCTAGAAGGCTTATGATTCTGAAACCAGTGTGTAGAAGGAACAAGAACACAGATGGAGGAACCATGCAGGATGAGGGGTCCCCAAGTCACCAGAACTGCCCTTGTGCCTTTGCTTCTGGGAGCTATAAGTTTGCTTAGTGCCACAGGTGGCTGGCATGTGGCCAGATGCCAGTGGCTCTGGATTGGCTTGCACTTTGAAGACTGAAGCCAAGGAGAAGGGTTTTCACTGTTGACTTTATCTCTCCACTCCTAGAATCCCACCCTTCCTTGAAAGTGCTTCTCTGGTGGCCTCTGGCAGCTCAGCAGCATGCCTACAATCTACTATCTCAGCTTTCTCCACAGTGAGCCAAACTCAGATTCATAAATGCGTCTTGTCTAGACTTTCCAGCTCCTTAAATTGGAAGAAAATAGCATGAAGCCAGCAGAAAAACACAAAATGAGACAACACTCCAGCTACTTTAGACAGGTGTGGACAGTAGAGTGAAGTAATTTTAGGAAGCAAGAAGCTCTCAGGAACTTGGGGCTGCTAAGGTTGTCTGTGTTAATATCCAAGGATGACATCAGTGACATGTGGAGACAGACCACTGTGCCTGGTGGATTCATAGGGGTGTTCCTTTGGTGGCTCTCTGGGACCTGGTAAGGAAGTGTTTTCCTCCCCCTCTATATCTGACCCTCAGTCATTCCTGCTTCACCCCCTCTTGCTGCATCCTTCCTCTGCTAGCAGCCTCCGGCCCACGCCAGGCTTCACCTTCTGTGGGAGCAGGGGCCTCAGGCTCTCCTGACCTTCCTGCCTCACCCCCTATAAGTACGTGCTTTGTTACTGTGACAGAATGAATACCTGAGAAAATCCACTGGGAGGAGGAAAGCTTTCTTTTGGGTCATGGTTTCAGAGGCCTCAGTCCATGGTTAGTTGGCTTTAGGCAGAGATATCTGGGTGCCAGGGTGTGGTCAAGGAAGGGCGCTCACCTCATGGTAGCCAGAAAGCAGAGAAAGAGAAAGAGCCTTGGAGAGGTGGGGACCAGGGATAGACAGTCCCCAGGGTCACATCCCATGATCACCTTTTGAGGTGCTGTCACTTCACCACAGTGCCATCTCACTATGATCTTATCAGTCAGTAATTCACTAATGAAATTACAGAGTCAGCAGGATTCACTCACTCCAAAAAGCTATCAGCTGGCAAACAATGCAGGCTAACACAATGAGCCTTTTGAAGGACATTTTACATAACAACCCTCATAGCCTCCCTCCCCCATCGCTGTTCCAGTCCACTCTCTGCAGCCCACTCCTGACCCAGCCAAACCCCATCAGGACAGAGCTCCTCCTACTTCCAACTCCCTAGGCCCTGTGCCCTGTAGAAAAGGCTGAAGATGATGGCAGCAGGAGGGGCCCTGGCTGGGAGAAACACCTGGAGGTCAGCGGACAATGAACTGAGACCTCTAAAATCCATGAACTAAAATAAACCTCTCCTTCTTAAATTGCAGGGATTAGGCACTGTCTCCATGTGGGAAAGGGACATGCCTCCGTTCCTGTCTCCTTTTTAAAAATTAATTTTAATGAAAAGAAATAGCAATGAGACAGTTTCACAACAGGTTAATAGGACAGCTCCAGTAATTAATACACTGCATATTGTTGTCTTCATAGTATTTGTTCAGAGTACAAGATGCATACTTGATATCTTGCATAAACACTGTTAGTATAAATCTTTCTTCTCATTGAACTAAGAGAAAGTAGCAGCATTTATCACACAAATGCTGGCAGAGCCTTGCCAAATCTCATGGTATCTGATTCAGTGGAGCACTCTGATGGGGTGGGGACCAGACTACCATTTGCCCCAGACAGGTGGGCAGTTAACAATCCTCCTTGATGTGGAGCAGCATGCTCCTGTCGTGGCCAACCCAAACTACAGCAGTGGAAGACAGGTGCTTCAGGACATTCGCGGTGCTGCCCAGCATCTCGGCTGCCCGGGGTTATGAGGGTTATGGCCTTTAGACTTCTCAGTCACTAGTGAGGCTGGAGTGGGAGGAGCCTCCAGCCACAGCTGCCTCAGTGGCCTCTGCTCTGATGCAGAAATAGTGTCAGCCTACAAAAACAACTGTATTATTCTCCTAGGATTGCAATAACAAATTACAAAATGTCAATCGTTTAAAACAACAGAAATTTCTTTTTGCCCAGTAAGGAAGCCTGAGGTGCAAACTGCAGGTGTCGGTGGGGTCCCTCTTCGTCTGGAGGCTCTGGGGAGATCCTCCCGGGCTTCATCCAGCTTCTGCTGGCTGCTGTCAGTCCCTGTTCCCATATCATTCACATTTCCCTCCCCGTCTTCACTTGGCCTCTGTGCGTCTTCTCTTTCCTAAGGACACATGTCACTGGATTTAGGGGCCACCCTATCAAGGATGATCCCCTATCAAGATTCTTGAATTATATCTGTGAAGACCCCTTTTCTAAATAAGCACACTTTCACTATTTCTGGAATACAGACTTATCTTTTGTGTGTGTACCATGAAAGCCCTCCAGTAAGGTTGAGAGAGGCCAAGGGCTGGCGAGTCCTCCTGGAGCCCAGAATTGGAATCCTGCTTGGCCAGGGAGAAGAAGGCTACACTGATGGACTTCTGGCCCTTCCACTTGGTGTGAGTTTGAACAAGATGCCCAGCATCTGCTTGACTCACCCTTGATCTGGGATGTAGTTTCTTCTTGGGGACTCTTACGGTGTGAAGTGAGGTCTTGGGCACAAGGCCTAGAGCTCTGTGACTACCAGGTCCCTCTCTTTCCTCGCAGAGAGACCGAGGCTCTCAGCACACTTGCCTGGTGTCTGTGGGAAGCAGGTGTTGGAGGTGAAGGCTCTGGCCTCTGGGGCAGTGCTCCTGCCGTGCGCCCTGCCATGTCTACTTCCACTGGAGGACTGGCAGCCTGGACAAGGGAGCAAGGCTGTGGCTCGTTCCTCCACTCACTTACTCACTCACTGCTCACCTGGGTGTGTGGAGCTGTCTGTCCCTCCTCCTGAGGAGGCCACATGGAAAAGCAACACACAAGGCAAGAGAGGCCCATTCTCTCCAACCTTTAGTCCTTGTCCTGGGGACTCTTGATGGGCTGCGGCAGCTTGGTGTGCTGGTGTGGGTTGGAGGGTGGGTGTGCCCTGGTGTGGTTCTGGAAAGCACTGTCACCTCCTCTTGGGTAGATGAGGGCACCAAGCCCAGGTCCAGGCTGGCCAGCATGTGCTCTCCAAACAGCCCCCCTTGAGCCAGAGGGGTAGCATACAAAGTGACAGCCAGTGGCTGGCAATTGCTGCTTATGTCATTTATTATTTCTGTCTCTATCCCCTAAGGCAGTGATGGCGAACCTTTAGCACTTTTGGATATAGATAGTCCTCTGTGGCGCACATGCCATAGGTTCACAACAGCCTCCCTGGGAGCAGGCCTGTCCTATAAACTAAATGGCAGAGCAGTGTGAGAAACTAATATATAGTGCTTTGAGTTGGCATTTCGCTTGGGCTTTCTTTTTGTAGGACTGGGGACTGCCCCGAAGTCCTTTGTGCAGAGCTATGTCCCTCACCCATTTAAATTTTATTTTTCAGTTTTGAAGGAGTCTTGCTAGGTTGCTCAGGTTAGGCTCAAGTTTGCAAGCCTGCTGGCTCCACTTACAGAGTACTGGTGTTATCGGCATGTGTCGCCACGCCAAGCTTCAACTGTGTTTTTGTGTTTTGACAGAGGAGCATGAGTTTACTAAAGTCTATTAGACATCTGTGGCTGCAACCAAAATTTCCCCACACCACAGGGGTACATTTATTTGTGCAATTTATTATTTCACAGTTTTTATGGGCCAGGAATCTGGGAGCAACTTGAGAATTTCAGCCTTTAAATTTCTCACAAGAATTGAGGCAAAACACCCCAGGAGCTTTGGCCATTGAATATTTGGTTGGGGAGGTCATTCCCTGGGGCCTCCTCACAGAGTGGTCTCATGACATAGCAGGCTTCCTCAGGGTGTGATCCAAGAGAACAAGATGGAAGCCATAATGCTTGTATAACTCCTCAAAGCGACACCCCATTGCTTCTTCTATGCTTTGTTCAAAGACCAGCCCACTGTCAAGGGTATAAATTCCATGAGATGGACAGCACGGGAGGCCACTTCCATGTTTACTGAGCCCATGGGCATCAGGGGGTCTCATAGAGGCTGGCACACTGCTCTATGCCCTCCAGCCTGGTGAGAACTGGAAGAGTTGTGGAGAGAGCACTCCTCCTCATAGAAGAATCTATATTTTTCTGGTGCATCCATGCTAGGTGCTGTTGTGGTCATAAGCCGAAAAAGCTCACGTGTCTTTCTTCCATAGTGCTGCCTGAGGAGGCCATGGTTCTGAGCCCTACTGCACAGATGAAGACACTGAGGTGTCAGGCAGAGTGGAGCAGGCTCTCAGCTTCAGACATCTTGTCCCTGAGCCCAGAGCTGTACTTGGCCCTGGACTCAGAAGGGAGTGTCCCTTCAAATCCAGAGGGACAGCTGGGACACCCCTACTCAGTGCCTCTTCCAGCATATAGACATGTGGGCATCTGCAAGGTCTGTCCAGGGTTGACTGCTATTGATTTATCTGTTGTTTTTCCATCAGGAAAAGTCAGTGATATTCCAACAGGGTCACAGGGACACACATCCCGTGTCAGTAAACACAGGAAAACATCACACTCAGCACAAGGATGTCCTGTTTGGCCTGGACATCTCTTACTGTCCTAGCCCTGTGGTTGAGGCAGCTTCCTGGGCAGCTGCCTTCATACACAGGTGAGAGTCTGCTTAAGAAGATTCTGCTCCACTACTTGTGCAGCCTGGAGCTCAGCCTGTGCTTCCTGCAGAAGCCCCTGTGGCTACACCCACCTACACCTCCCCATCCTCAGAGAGCAGCCATGGGGAGGCAGGAGGCCACAGCCTGGCTGAGTTGCTCCCTTGGCCCACCCTCTATCTGCTCCCAGCTCCCTAGCAGATGGGTGAAGTCCCTCTGAGAAAGAAGAGGTGGATGGCCAGGGAGGGGTTGACCTCCTCACCCTGGGTCATCTTCAACAAAGGTATAATGTCCTTAAAAGACCAGGTTTCTGATTCCAGCTCAGGATATTTTGCTAGGTTACCTTGGTGGACTCCTTTCTCTGAGCCACAGATTTCTTGCTGACTAAATGTTCCAGCCTCTCCATCCCACTTTGAAGCTTTGCAACCTTGCACAGGGATGACCTGGCATTTACTTGAAAGGCAGACTGTCACATGGCAGGTCTGGGGCATGGCTGAGGCTCTATGTCTCACTGAACTTCCTGTTCCCTGAGCCCAGAGTCTGAGCACTGAGGATTTATAGGATGAACTCTGGTATGGTGGCATGTAGGGAACAATCTGAGCCTGAAACCTGCTGGGTCATTCAGTGTTTCCAAAGTGGCTTCTAAGTGCCCGCTGCTGGGCAGGGTCCTGGGTCCAGGCAGGAACAAGTGTGCTGTCCTTACTTGGGCTTGTTCAGGATAGCTCAGGTGCCAAGAGTGGCCATGTGGGGCTTTGGGGAGCTCCATGCAGGTGCTTTGGGGAGTTGCAGGCAGGGAGGTGGGTGAGAGATGGGCAAGGGACTTACTGGCAGTGAGAACAGGTGGGATGGGGCAGGCTGGCATAGTGTGGTGGGCAGGAAGGTAAGCCCTTGCATTGGCTGGTGTGTGTGTGTGTGTGTGTGTGTGTGTGTGTGTGTGTGTGTGCATGCATGGTGCATGCATCTGTAAGGTGAGGGTAGCAGGGACCGTGCCAGAGGGCATGTTCATGCCCCATAGGTCACAGGAGGAACTTGAACTGTCCTCTGGGAGGCAACAGCAGGTGAAAGGCTTCTAGCTCTCCGTCACTCAGTGTCGCTGTCTGCCTATCTGCTTCTTGCTGTCTCTGTCTTCTTTCCCTCTCTGTGTCTATCTGTGTCTGTGTCTGTGTCTGTGTCTGTGTCTGTGTCTGTGTCTGTCTGTCTGTCTGTCTGTCTGTCCCTCTCTGTTGCTCTACCACCCACTCAAAACAAAGTGGAAGCGGGGTGGGCAGAATGAAGACTTCACTGCTGTGCTTCACAGCTGTACCATAGGAGCCCCAGGTCACAAGGACACCTGCCACTGGTGCCCTCTCCAAGAAGACATACGTGGACTTGTCTGCCATACGTGCAGCAAGGCCACTGCTGATCAGAAGAGAAGGAGCGTCCTGGGCTCTCAGCTTGGCTGTGAAAGGAGACCCTGGGTCTTGGTGTGGCCAAGGGAACCGTCACCAGCTCTGCCTTGCTGTGTGGCCTTGGTCTTCCTCCTCTGTTTTCCCACCTGGAAAAGGGCAGAAGTGACTGCGTGTGTGCTTATATCTTTCTGGGCTCTGTCCCTCTTGAGCTGGGAAGGCATGAGGCCCTTCAACATCCTGTGCCTCAGATACTAACAGGGCCAGAGTAGGAAGGACTGCTGATTGCCACTTAGGGAACACATGGTTGGCATAGGACAAGCTGGGACATTTGGGGAACAGGTTGACAAGATACCTGAGGAGCATATCAGTATGCTCTGGGGACACATCAGCTGGCCTAGAGACAGATTAGGGGACAGCTGGGGCATGTGGGTAGTACTTAGAGACAGGCTGGCCAGCACATGAGAATAAGTTTGTAGGATATGTGGGGGGACATTTTTTTTTGGTATTAATCTGCTTTTTAAAGAGCAGAATTTATTTTCTGGGTGAAAGAAAGCTTCTATCTGAAAGGGACAGAAGGGGACCCAAGTGAGTTACCCTTGGGGGACATGTTGACTAGCACTTGGGAACAAGTTGGCTGTCATTTGGGGAATAAATTGGCTAGCACTTTGGGACAGGTTGGCTGGCTGAGCTGTCTCTGGTTCTGACCAGTTGCCAGCAGGACTGAAATTGAGGCTGCTTTCGCCCCTCTATCTCATGGCCACTTTCTCTGTGAGTGCCAGGCAGGCAGAGGCTGTCCTCATATAAACCCAATTGTTTTGAAAATGCAGTTGTGTTCCAGTAGCAACATTGTCCTCCCACTTCTCTTGTTGAGGACAAAAAGAACTCCCCATCACAGATCCTCTCTTGAAAGATGGAGCAACCATAAAACACCCTTTGGAGACAGTGACCAAGCAAGCCTGGTCCTGGGAGTTGCAGACTGCTGGCCCCAGCTGGGTCCCTCTCTGGGGTCCACTGTGTACAGGACAGTGGAGGCAGCTGTCCCTGCTCATCCATCCCGCTGTGGCTGCAGTTTTCTTTCCAAGTTCAGCCTCCATGGTAAACAGAAGACACCAGATTTCTTTCCATCTTCCATCCCCACCCATGTCAGCTCACCAGCCAGATGTTTTCCACTGGTTTCTCCTGCCAGGAAGGAGCAGGTTTTAAATCAGAGAGGGGAAAATATAATTGCAGTGGGGAGTCAAGCATCTTTACCTGTTAAAGGGGACAAGTTGGTCTTTATTCAATGGCTACTTTGTGGATGAGCTGTTGGGCTCTCATGGGACTTGGAGGCCTTGGCCTCAAAGCAGTCACAATCTGGTGGAGAGAAAACCATGGGTGAATGTGTCGTCACATGCATGAGAGGGGGACAGGGGCAGGAAGCTCCTCCAGGATATGTGCACATGGCCAGGGGAAGGCATTGGAAGGTGACTGACTTCCACGGGACAGCATCCGTTGACTTACAGGAGTGCAAGGTGGGGGGCCTGTCAGGGAATAGTAGGGCAGCGCCCTAGGTACCCTTCAGGTAGGTTAGACCAAGGAAGCTGGGTCTTGAGCATGAGGTCCACTGTAGCATTAGGTTTTCTTGCACAGGGACAGAGGAGGCTGCAAGGGTTCTGAGCAGGGCCCGATGCAAGTAGATTCAGGTAGGAGGCTGGCACGAGAGGCAGCAGGTGGAGGGGACAAGGAAGCCAGGCTGTGGGGAGCTGGGGCCCATGTGGAGGCAGCTTAGGAAAGGAATGAGCTTGGGAAGTGACGCTGAGAGCAGAGCAGTGGTGCTGGAGGAAGGTTCATGGGCCCTGGGATTGCTGGTGTTGGAGGGGCAAGACTTGGGGTCTCAGGCCATGCTGGAGCTCAAGGGCAGACAGCCATGCTCCAGGCTGGGCTGTATCCTGGCCTGGCCAGTAGGGCCCCAGGCAGGTGCAAGGGCTTGGGGATGAAAATATATACACATATATACATATCAACAACTCACTCACAACCCGTACACACACAGGGTGAGGAGGAGTAGCAGATGTGTGCGCGGTGCGTTTTCTGTACAAGGCACTTCTCTTCCTAAGCGCTTTGTCACACTACCTAATTTAAACCCAACCTCCCCATTGTACAGAGGAAAACACTGAGTTCTGGAGAGAACACGGAGCTCACAGGGGACTCAATGATGGCAGAAGTGAATCTAACCCAGGCAGTGGGCTACATGAAGGTTGGGGCACAGACTCCTCACTTGAGTGATACAGTTTGACTGTGCTAGGCAGGTCTAGAATATGGGGTGTCTCTGGTTTTGTAGTACACCATGCTGCATGCCTGACAAAACTTTCCTCCTCCAGAGCCAGCATGGAAGCTCTGGAGATTCTTCTGATGTTAATGGGCTTCAGCATATGGAGCTGGATTATGCAACACCCTTATTTATGAAGCTTCTCCTTCTCCCTTCAGTAAACACTGGTGAGTCCCACCCAACAAGACGGCTGGACACTGGTCATAACTGAGCATGTGAACACCCCACCTGGAGCCTCCCCAGCCCACCGTAGCAGGCTCCCCTAAACTTCACATTTATTGTTCCCTTGGTTCTCATTCAGTCACACCTCATTGCAGGTCCCCCAGTTTTGCTGTACTGCTATGTATAGGACCCAGAACCTCTCTACCATGAGCTCTGCCCTCAGTCATTATTATTATATTTTTATTTTGAGCACAGAAGCTCACTAAGTAACCCAGGTGAGACTCAGACCTGCCATTCACCTGCCTCTGTCTCCTTTATTGCTGGGTTGTATGTGTGCACCATTATGCCTCACTTGTGTAAGGTTTTATTATTTTTTTTTAAAAGACCATAGTTTTAGGTTTCTAGAAAAATTAAGAAGATATGCAGAGAATTTTGTAGTCTTTGGGGCTTTTTTTTTTTTTCTCTCAAATTTGCATTGCTCTTTTGCAAGAGTTTGGCCTTATAAATCTGACCTTCACAAACCTTACCATGCACAGCCCTTTGCCCAAGTATGGAGAAAAATATTTGTGGCAGCGCTACTCCTAGCATCAAAGCACAGGAAACAGCCCAAATCCCACCAACAGATATAGATAAACAGACAAAACAATTGTGCATATTTGCACATTTGGATATTACAGAGCAGCAAAATTGAACAATAGCAGGCAGCACAACCATGGATGAATCTTGCAATTTAACTGTGAAGGAAGATAAACGGGAGTCGTGAGCTTTTGTCGCTGGTATATAGGAGACTTCAAAATATTGCCCCAGCCTTTTGGGTGAACCCAGCCCAAAGCATAGCAGAATGACCACAGGCAGCCTAACAGGGTCGCCTCTGTCTGCAGGCTGACCGCCTGCCCTCAGGGATGGCTTGGAGGTGAAGGAATGGCAGAGCTTGGCCATGAGTTGAGGTGACCAGACTGACTGTACCTGTAGAAAGTCACAGCTGAAGCCTGATGTGTGTGGCAGGGACCTTGGGCAGCTAGGCTTCCAGGCAGAGAAGCTGGGTCCTGTGGGAGATGCCTTTGGCCACCCAGAGACTGCGGTTGCTGGAGTAGAGGCCCAGCAGGGCAGGGTGACTTCCCTAAATGCCCCAGCTGAACAAACTGTCCCTTAATTCCATCCAGTTTCCATGCTAACCTAGCAACTCTCATATTTTTCTGAATAATTTCTATTATAAAAACAGTGATGCTTATAAAAGAAAAATTTAAAATGCATGAAGTAGAAAATAGAACAAAAATCATCCATGCTTTCACCATTCATGGTTACATTTTGGAGCACTGTGTTTTACTCTTTTTCATAGATTAGTAATCACATTGTGCCCATTATTTCAACTTGTGTCTCTATCCAAGCACATTTTCCTGTTATAAATCCTCCACAATCATGTTTTATAAATGTATACTATTCAATGAGTGAACTCATTCATTGATCCACCATGTTTTTATCTCTCTACCCATCTTTCTCTCACTTTCACTTCACAGGATAAATTCTCTTTCTCTATATATTCATGTATAACTGAATATATTTCAATTAATGTTCTCCACTGCCTGGTTGTTTGGGGTACTTCTAAGGTTTTCACCATTATAAACAAGCCTGCCAGGAACACCCTGGTGCATGAAGGTTTTCCAGTATTCAAATTATGTCCTAGTAGGCATTCTCAGAAGTGGCATTATTAGATCAAAGGGTGTGAATATATTTAAAGCTGCTCCTTGCCAGTTTGCTTCCCATACCTGCGACAACAGTTTCCCCTCCTGCGGGCCGCCTGTGTTCAAGCCCATTTTGCTGCCCCTTTGTAAGCATTCAGTAGTTCATTTTTCCATCACTCTATTAATTCCTAGTGGTCATGGAAGGTAGGCAGTCCTAGCAGGTGCCCTAGCAGATGGCGGAGCCACTCTGCAATGCTGGGGGTCTATGAAAGTTCTGCCCTTCAGTGTGACTTGTTATGCCGTTGCCTGGTGATTGCTAGCCAGTCATGCTGCTTGAGCGGCACTCACCTCTCTCAGGTAAGATGCTAACGTAGAGGTCTGGGGTCGGCCAAGCCAAGACCCAGCAGTGTGAAGGCCAAAGGATCTAGCCAAGAATCCTTTCTTTGTCCAGTGCAGCCCTTTCTGGAAAAGGGTTTGATAGAAGCCAGACACTGTGCAGGCCATTGCGGACCACAGCTTCTGTTCCCACCTATCTTTCTCAGGTAGCTGCCTAGAGTTACTGACCTTGGGGAAGGTGAGCCCCAAGCCCACCCCTCAGGGCTGAACTGTGGCCACAATAGGCAGACGTGACAGTGCCACTCCCACTGGCCAGTTAATGGTATCTGCAGTCTTGGTCAGTGCAATTCCAGTCTAAGTGGGCTGGGAGGGACAGATCTGACTGGGCCGCCATCTTTTGCTGTACTCTCTTTCCTCCCTCTTGGGAGGCAGGTGCAATGCCAGAAGCACGGCAGCCATTGGTGTTGAGTAGAAAGATGGATAGTCTTCTCAAGCAGCTCATCCATTTGGACTGCCTATTCCCAGACTTGGTTATGTACAAAAACCTTATGTTCATTTATAGCACTTTGGCTGGCTTTTCAGTAGGAAAGCACGCATGCCTATGCTGAACTCATCAGGACGGATCATGTTAGGTTCTTAGCAAACATTCTCCAAATGTCAGTGACTGAACACAATAAAGTTTTATTTGTCACTTATGTTACAATGTGTTGGATGGTGGTACTTTAAGCAGTGACTTGGGCACCTGGGCCCTTCCATCTGTGATATTACTTTTATTCTATACAGGGTCTCTGGGGTTGCTATGGACAGCTATGCCTGTTATTTTTCAGGCAATCTTATAAGTGGCATGCATCACATTGCCAACATCTTTTTGGTCAAAACCTAGGGATATGGCCTCAAGTTAACCGCAAGGGTGTCTGGGAGTGTGGTCTTTCCGTGTGCCCAGGAAGAAGGGGATTTGTGGGTCAGCAGTCAGTCATATCAAGGAGATCTGCTAGGTCTGCTGTGCACAGCCATAGCCTGGTCCAAGTGTGTCGCAGCTGTGCCTGAGGCCACCGCTGGCTATCTGAACTAAGGTTAGCCTTGCCATTGCTCTGTCTTTCTCTGCTCTCCTAGGACTTAATCTGGAGAAGCATGCCGTTGACATTTTCCTAAAACATTTTAAAGAACAGTAAGACCTTGGCCCTCCCCTTTCTCTTTTTCTTCTTCTCCTCCTTCCCTTCCTCTTCTTGTGCTTCCTCCCCTTCCTCTTCCTTCTCTTCCTCCTCCTTGCTCTTCCTCTTCCCAGTACCTGTGCACCCTGAAGAGAGGGATGACTTGAGCTTGGGCCAGCAGGGGTGCAGATCACTCCCAGCAGACTGCCTTCTCTTGGATTCTTTTTTCATGACATGCTGCGTCAACAGCAATGAGCACAGATTTCGTGCATAAGCTTCACCTACGCTTGGACTCCTGCCCTCACAGACTCATCATCTGGTCAGCATACTCACCTAAGGGCACAGTGGCGGAGAAGAGGCAGAAAGGATACTATGATGAAAGCCCAAGGTTTGTGCCACCATGTGTGTGTGCACCGGGAACCTTGCTGCTGTCACCCAGTGTATTGGTCAATATACAAGATATATTGCACTTTCTTTCCACTCACTCATCAAGCTGGAAGGGTGGGCCTTCTGTGTTGGGCTCTGGGAACAGACACAAAGCTTGTGGGGAAGCAGCAGAAAGTGTCCTGAGCTGAGTGGCCCTGGAGGCACAACTAAGGCTGAGAGCACCACCCAGGCACCAGCCCATCTCTATAGGTAGAGCCACAATACGTGGCACAGCCAGTGCCTCCTAACCTCATTGGGACCCAATAGTACATGTTCATCCTCCATGTGGTCAGGTTGAGGCAGGAGGATCATAAGTTTGAGCCCAGCCCAGATAACTCAGTGATTTATACCTGACAAAAACTGTGTCTCAAGATTTTTAAAAAGGTGAGTGGGGGTGGGATGGCTCAGTGGTCTAAAGCGCCTGCTTAGGAAATCTTAGGCAGCTGCAGGGACCGAGGTTCGATCCCTAGCACCACATGCTGTGTAGTCCTGCCCCCAGGGCAGGCTGCTCTGGCTATAAAAATGGGGTGGGGGGAGTGGGGCTCTAGATGTAGCTCAGTACAAGAGTCCCAGGTTCACCCCTCCCCACCATACACAAAGGTTAGGATTCCCACTGCTTTATCAATGCTGCTCCATGGCCCTGGGTCCTTGTAGTAATAAGAGGATCTCTGGATGTACTACTAAGACCATCGCCAGCCCACCAGTCAGCCTCAGCTATGATCTCTATCTTACAGCTGAGGAAACTCAGGCATGATGAGACTAAGTAGCTTGTCCTGGTCTACATGGACTGTCCAGGCAGAGCCAGGAGCTTAGGCAGGCATGAGCATCCATGGTCCACATGCTCCTTCCTGTGTCCACCTTGTAGGCCTCGGACCCTGGTGCAGGAAAACCTGGCTTCCAGCAGATTGTAAAGAGATGCTTGGGGCAGAGGGGCCTCCTGGTGGTCTCCTGAATCAGAGTGCTGCTTCTGCTTGGCTGCTTTGAGGGTTTGAGATGAGGGGTTGTTGCTGCAGTTTTCTTCAGCGGTGTTTAGCCAGCCTGCAGAGTCTTTATGGTGAGTTGTATCATTCTGTAGCTGACCTCTGACCCCCTGAGAGGCAGGGGATGATGAATCCACGGTGGTGGGGACAGCCCTGTCACTGTCTGCTTCTACCAAGGAGATGCTCAATAAGGTGATGAACTCTTAATTCCACAGCCTATTACTATGAATGCCGAAAGGCCCAGGAAATAACACAAGTACTGGCTCTGCCTCTGTAGGGACCTCTTGAAGTCCACAGCCATTGATCTTGCTGGGATCGATGGCCTGGTGGAGTGCTGCATGCATGGCTCATAGATTCTTGAGCCCTAATCCTGAGTGCTCTACCATGCCTGACACCCCTGGAAATGACCTTGGAGAAGGATGTCTCACGGCCTCTGAGCAGGACATTTGTATTCATGAGCAAACTGAAGATCGCTTCCCTTTGGGGCCATAAAAAGGCCCTCATGCAGGGATAATGTAGCTTGGAAATCAATATCCTTCAAGAGACTAAGTGTTAGAGAATAAGGTGCTATTTGCTTCAGGTCTGTCTCCAAAATTAGGTAAATTAATGTAATGAATTTTTGCAACTCATTTACATACATTGCTAATTTGATTTTAGGGAGAAAGGTTGGAAAAAAACTGTATTGTGGGTGCACTGAGTCAGGGTTTGGCCTATTTTCTAAACTGTTTGTGTCAGGGCCCGGCGGGATGGCTCAGTGGTTTAAAGCGCCTGCTTGGGAAGGCTTGGGCGGCTTCGGGGACCGCAGTTCGATCCCCGGCACCACATGCTGCGCCAGCCCTGCCTTTGGGGTGGGCTGAGCCAGCCATGAGAATGAGTGAATAAACAAAACAAAACAAAACAAAACAAAACAAAACAAAACAAACAAAAAAAAAAAAAACTGTGTCAGCAAGGTTTGCAGTCTCTCTGAGCTGTCACTGTGGTGTTTTTGAGTATGGACTAAATATCTTTGGCTTACACATAAATGGGCCAATGGCCATGAAAGGATATGTGTGTCTTGTGAATTTTGGGGACACACTGTGCTTTTGGTGGCATCTGATTCAGCAAATGATCCCCGTAAAGCAGCTTGTCTTCTAGAAATTCCACCCTGTGTCTCTTCCAAATGAGCAACACATGTGTGAAGCTGGAGGCCCATGGCTGCCCACAGCCTGTTGGGCATTGGGAAGGAGCTACGTCCAGACAGGACAGCACTGCCCAGCTGGGAGCTGCTCTGGGTGGGACATTACTCTTGGCCCTCCACCGACACCATCAGCTCCTGGCTTCTGTGGAGCAGACTCAAGAGCTTGGGGGAGGGGTTGGAGAGAGGGGACCACAGCACATGCGGCGTTAAATCTGTAGCCTGACCCCAGCCACATGGTGCTGGCACATGAAGCCCTTCACTGCCTCGACAGCATTCCAGACACAGAACTGAGTGTCCACTCGTGTGGAAAGGGTCAGAGCTGTGACTAATTCCTCAGGCACACTCTGCCCCAGCTCTAGTTAGTAGTCAACAGCATTGGCTCCATACTACCTCCCTGAGATAGGTGGCTAGATCCCCTGCCCGAGGCTGACCCAATAAATAAGATGCTCTCCTGGAGATTGCTATTTGATTTAATGTGTGGAGCCAGAGCTCTACAGTGTGTGTGTGTGTGTGTGTGTGTGTGTGTGTGTGTGTATGCATGCATGCATGTGTGTGATGGTAGAGAATTAAGAAACTGGAAAACAAAGGCATCTTAGGAGATGGAAGCAATGTGAAAACAGTCAAGATTCTTCAGCCGTGAAACAGAGGAGGGTGAGGCTACACACAGACATGTGTGCTTTGGTGAGTTACCATACACAGTGGCCCATCTGTGCTCTCCTGGCTAGGACAGGGCCAGTGAAATAGCTCAGCGGACTAGGCACCTGCTTTGGTAAACACAGGGACCAGGGTTCGATACCCGGTCTCACATGCCATGCCAGCCCCGCCCCCAGGGCTCGCTGAGCCAATGACAGAGTCACGGGCATGGTGGTGTACACCTGTAATCCCAGCCCTGGGGAGGCTGAAAACAGGAGGATCACTATGAGTCTGAGCTGCGTAGTGAGACCCTGTACCAAATACTTAAAAGGTGAGGGGAAGACTGGCTAGGATACCCAAAACTCCACATTCAGCTGTGCATTTTTGGTGTGATGAAAGATGTTTCCTCATGGCACTGACATGTAGTTCACAAACTGAACACCTGTACAAGGCCACTTGGGGTTTTCACTATCATCTCAGGTAACAGAATACCTGAGTGTGAATTTTGACTGTACTGCCTGTTAGGCTGGAACAGTGCTTTGTATTGGAAAGCCCTTGACATGAACTCTTACTATTAGAAAACTCTGAAAATGAGCAAATTCTAGTTGCTAGAGGTCCTAAGAACTGTCACAGTTATTGCTATTGCCTAACAAAGTGAGTCTGAGGGCCACTAAACAGAGAGTAGAGGGTAGAGGTTTCAAAGGGTCATCAGCGATGTGAAGGAGGGCCATGCTGAGCCAGTCCAGGGCTCACCCCCCACAGGTTGCACACTCAGGGCTCGCCGAGTGCCCACATCCTTTCCTGTGTTCTGTCCTTGCCCCTGTTGTCCTATCAAAACGTGGTGAACTCACTTTCACTCCTTCATGCTTCCTGAAGTGCCCTGACCCCCATCAGGCTGTTGGCTCTCCTGTCTCTGGACCTCCTGAACCATGAGGGAGGCCTGAGGTTTGTGGAACAGGCATGACGCACCCTCATAAAGAACACAAAGTGAAAGTGTCAGAAAGTAGCCCACACGTCCCAGAGGCCAGGGAGCATCGCAGATGGTGACTTGTGTCTTCCCCTGTACTCTGAGCTCCTGGAAGGGAAGATGTGCTTCTCTGGATCTTTGGGACCCTGCATTCCCTAAGACATGGGGTGAACCAGGTCTCACCAGATAACCAAGATTGGCTTTGAGTTCTCAATTCTCTGGTCTCAGCCTTCCAAGTGCTGAAATTACAGGCCAGGCTTATTGCATTCTTTACAGGATCCTGAAGGGCCTCTAGGGGCACCAGGCATCTAGCTTTGGCTTGCACACTGGTGGCGCATGGCAGCCAGTGATGCTTACAAAAAGGGACTCAAGCAGCCTATACAGGGATTGGAGAGCTGCTAGATCAGGGCAGTGGGGAACAGAAGCAGTAACAACTCCAGTTGCCCAATCAAAGATATGTCAGTTCCTATGGAAATATACTATGAAAGGGACTTTGGAATTGAAATTCCTGGAGGAAACCAGAGATTGTTTGACAAAAATACCCTTTCAAAACTAGCAGCTGTTTTTGCTTAGCTTCCTAAAGGCCATGGAGAGTTGCTTCCTTGATAGAGAGGATAGGGGACTGAGCAGTTTTGGGTCAGATACAGGGTAGGCCTGTGGGTCTTGTTGGGCTAGGGTCATCAAGTTGGTTTTGCTCTTTTTTTTTTTTTTTTTTTTTTTTTCTCTTGTTTTTTGAGACAGGGTCTCACTAGGTAACCAAGGCTGGCCTTGAACTCTCAATTCCCCGGCTTCAGTCTTCCAAGTGCTGGAATTACAGGCTAGGCTCTACTGTGCCCTTGACAGGATCCTAGAGGGCCTGCAGGGGTACCAGACAGCCAGCTTTGACTGGCACACTGATGGTGCATCACGACCAATGATACACAGAGCCATTTAAACAAATTCTTTTCAATTACATTCTCAGCTCTCACTCCTGGAAGCAGGAAGACAAAGAAGCAAATGCTTTTTAACTGAAAACTTGCCCTGGTCCAAAAGGACTCACTGGCAAGGGAAGTTAGACTGAGTGGAAAGAAGGCACCAGCGAGCTTCAAGGCCTATGGGAGGGAGTGCCACTGTCCCAAGGAAGGGCTTGATTGGCAACAGAGGCACGTGGTTCCTCTCTTCTCAGTGAGCAGCACCTTGGGCCTTGCTCCAGCCCTGCTTCCCTTCTCTGTATCACCACTGACTGAAGAGTAACCCAAAATTTCACATACGAGTGTGTGAATCCCAGTTTCACTTCCTGGCTGTGAGGTCTTGGTCAGGAACCTTGTCCCCCTGGTGCTTGTCAGGGTGACAGAAGCACAGCATCCCTGTGGACTTGTCCTCTTGTGCCCCCATGAGGAAAGCAAGGTACAGAGAGAGGGTGATAATGGAGAAGAGCCTGGGTGGCCCTGTCTGCGTGTAAAGCCTGGCACCGGGGTCCCTGCTGGAGGCAGCATGTGGGCCCCACACCTAGGATGGGGCTCAGGCCAGAGCCACAGGGCTCACTGAGGACCACAGATGGGCTCCTCTCCTTGGCTGGTGCCCCTGGGCTTTTGGACAGGGCAGGTGCCATCTTGCTGCTGGGTTCACCTGCAGTGCGCCTCCTCTGAGGCTCAGGCAGTCACCTTGCTTGGAAGAGTCAGACACCGTCATCTGTCAGCAGTGGCCTCAGAGCCGCTGTTCTCTTTTGGCTTCTCCGTGTCTTCCAAAAGCTCTGCTTTGCACTACACTGTATTTGTGGTTAGTAAAACAAAAATAATAAATGTCGTTCAGAAAAAAATAGTTGTTGGTAAGCTCTTGGGCTTTCTGATCTTGTTTGGCGTCACGGCGGCCCTAGGCTGTCAGCCTTCACTAGGATGTGTATAGTGTGTCGTGCGGGCTTCAGGCTGGTGTGCATGGGCAGGAGCCTGGGCACAGAAGCCCGAGGTGTGGCTGGCAGCCTCAGGCTGGGCTCAGGGAAGAGCTTCCCCCATGGTCTGCCTGTGCTTTCCGCTTCCATCAGGTTTTCCTGGGTCAGTTCTCAACCACTCCCACCTTCCTCCTTGAGAGCATCATTCTGTTTGACCTGCTTCTGTCCGGACTGTGACTGGAAGGCCCACTCACTGGTCAGGGCCTGGCATATCTTGACCCTGCTCCTCCGCCCCTGTAGACATTTAGATTCTAAAGCTCTTTTGAATGTAAGCATTTTAATAAAAATTACTCAACAATGCTGCATTTTCCTCTAGAAAGTACCAACATTTCAGTGGGAACTCCATTAGGCCGATTTAATCCCTTTATCAATTTTCTATAGAGCACGGTTAAACCATTTCCGATGCTTCCATGTCCATTTTGCTGAAATTATTTTCACAGAGATCAATTCTTTTGCATTTAGAATCTTCCAATGGAGAGTTGCTCCATAAATCAGTTTTTTTGTCCATATCACACGTTACTAATTGCCTCTTCTGCCGTCGGGAGCAGCCGCTCAGATTGTTTTCCTGGATTTTGCTATGGTTTATGCTGTCTCTAAACAATCGAGGAGAAAACTGTGACAGACACAGAGAGGGAGACTGGGACAGGAGGCTGCAGCTGGGAGCTGTGGTGGCAGGGGCAGAGGTCAGAGTTTCCATGTGGCCTCCAGATTGTCACATGATGTCATCCTGGCTATGGACAGCCCCTCCCTTGGTGCCAGTTGGAGGCTTCTGCAGCACTCATGCTACACCAGTGGGGGCGGAACATTGTCCCCTGAGGTGGAGGGATGGAAGGTAAAGCTGGGAGACAGCCGTTCCTGCCACACAAGCCCTGTGTTCTAGCGGAAGAGAAAGGGACAGAGGAGAATGAGGGGCCAAGCTACAGAAGGAAGCCAGAGGGCAGCGACGATTTTATGCCCTGGATCCAGCTGTGCGTGAGACCGGCCAGGTCTTCAGGCTTCCTCATTGCCTCACCCAGCTGATCTCCTCTCCTCTCTTCCCCTCCCTCCTCCTTGCTCCTTCTTCCCCTTCTCCTTCCTCCTTTCCCTTCTTTTATCTTTTTTCTTTCTTTGGCTTTGATAGTTGATTTCAGGTTCTGCTATTTGCAGCCAAGCTCATTCTCCCCGAAAGCCGTGGTTCTGGGCCCGCATAGCCATGACGTCTGCTCATCTTGTGTGCTGTTCTGATGTCCCCAGATGTCTTGAGGAAGCCCCATTTTTCTTTTTCTTGTTGCACTGCTTCCCAGCACTGGCACGATGAGCCCATTCCAGATCCCAGCTCAGGTACCCAGCAGATGCCCAGCAAGGTCAAGGTGCTATACCAGAGGAGGTGCAGGATGCGCTTTCACGAAGGCTCACTAGGCCTGTACCTCTGTGCATGGGTGCGATCTTAGCGAACTTGCCATGAGGAGCAGCAGAGTCCATATAGGCACACAGGGAGTGCCTGGATCTTAGGAGCTGTGGGGAAGTTAACGGTGCATGCAAGCTGCTGTTAGGGTCACCCCTGCTGCTGGGGTTGGAATTCCTATGGTCTTATTGTCATCCGAGGTCAGCTGAAGCATCAGGGATAGCAGGCTGCCCCTGCAAGAAGAAATTTTGAGTGGGGGGAGCCAGGAGGGGTCATAATTGTCAGAGGACCTGGAAGCCTGTGAGCCTGTTGTAGTGGACAGATCCCCACGGGCAGCCTGTGGCGAGCACCTCCCGGCTCTGCAGAGGTCAGTCTCAGCTGGTGCAGGGCTCTATGTATGGCTGTGTCTGCACACCCTCCAAAATAAGCAGGAGTCCTCCTTTCCCCTGGCACCTTCCCATCCGATGCTAAATTCTGTTGAGCAGAGCCCAGAAATGCACTTGGGTACGATCTAGTCCAGGTGCTTGTAGGATGCAGCATGGCTCCTCAGCAAGGTACTGCCCAGCCCTGCCTGGTGCTCCTGAGCCCATACAGCATGGCATGGGTCTGTGGCCACTCCACGCTCTGGCCACTGGGTCACCAGCAGTGAGGGGACCCCTGAGGAGCGACATGCAATCAGTGTGAGACTCAGGGTCTGAGAATGAATGGGGAGGCCATGACAAGTGTTCCCTGAACCAGCACTGCATATTCAACATTTGAACTTTCTTCTATACTTGGAGATTTAAGGAGAAGTCTTACTGTTTGAACAAAACAAAGAAAATAAAGCTTAACAATTGTCCTGGTGCCAAGAGATGCAAATGACAGTGCTTTCTCACTGGTAGAGGACGGTGGTAGAGTCGCATCTCAGGTGGGGACCTGCCGTGGTTGGAAGCTGCTGCTGCTTACTGCCCCATTCTCTTTCACCTGGGACAGCCCTGACCTGTCCCAGGACCAGCTGTCCTCCCCATATTCCCAGGCAGCAGGGTTGTGTGGCTGTGCTGGCACTGCGACTCCTACGGAGGAGGTGTGTCATGTTACAGAGAACAGGCTGTGTAGGTGGCGAGGGTTGCATAACCCACATAGTTCTCAAGCTGCTAAGAAAAGTGTTCCTCGTTGGAGCAGGGCTGGTCTGTGGGGGCTGAGGAGCCCACCACAGGTTTCCTGGGAAGTGTCCTCCTCCCTTGATCTCTGGAAGAAGTCTTAGGACTTTGGGGTCTGCTTAAAGGCGGCCAGAAGCCCTGGGTCCTGGTCTCCAACTCTGCCCACAGTAACCATGAAGAACAGGAGACTGGACTTGCATGATCTTGTCTTAGTGGCAGTTGTGTTATTTATTAGTTTTGTGGATGTGGCAACTCTCTTAAGCTTGCTGAGCTCTAGTTCCACCTTCCCAGAGACGTGATTTTTTTTTTAGCTCTTTCCCCTTGTTGGTCTCTAGCGTTCCTGTTTTCCTTTCCCTGTAAAGCAGCATCCTTTTGTGATTAAAAGATAAATCCAACAAAAACAGTGACCAGCATCGGAAGGACCAGCATCTCGCCAAGTGCTCTCAGGCCAGCTCTCCATGGGTCCCCATCCTGTGGACTACATCCTACCAGGAGCCTCCTTTCCACAGAGGGGCACTGGTATGGTCCGTGTCTAGTTGCCCCCCCACAAAGCCTCATGCAGCCACGGAGCAGGGACTTCTAGAGTTCAAGATTAACTCATGATCTGCTGCCATGAACTGCTGCTGTCTGCCCCCTGCCCCTCAGCCTTGGAGCCAACTGAATATGGACTGAAACCTCCAGTAACTGTGAGCTAAATAAACCTTTCCTTCCTTCATTTTGGGTGTCAGGTATTTGTCCCAGCAATGAGAGAAGAGTAACTGAGACAGGCATGTAGCAGAGAGAGGTGGCACAGTGAGCCCTGGGGACTCTGCTACAAGGGGAGTGTGGATACCTGCCTGGCTCCAGCCTCTTAGCAAATGTCCTGCATATTGGCTGAAGCAGCCAATGGTGACGTGAAGGGGACCAGGCTGTGGTCCTCCACCATGTGCAGGAGAGCCCCCCGCCCCGTGCCTTTTCCGTTTCTTCTCCATGTTGGCTTTGGACAGAAGCTTTCAGATGAGGAAGGTGAAGCAGAGATGCCTTGCCCAGGTCTCCGGGCCCACCAGAGATAAGGACAGCAGCCTTCTGGTTCTACCCCTCAAGTCTGGAGTCTTAGAGAAGTGCTGAACCCCAGAATATTGAAAATGTGATGGTGGGGGCTGGGGAGATAGCTTTGTGGTACAAGTGCCTGCCTGGCAAGGTGAGCCAGGTGTGATGGCACACTCCTATGATCCCAGCACCGTGGGAGACTAAGGCTGAAGGATCACAAATTTGAGCCCAGCCTGGCAACCTAGCAACTTAGGGAGACCTTGTTTCAAAATTTTAAAAAAAGGGGTGGGGCGAGGATGTAGTTGAGTGCAAAGACCAGTGTTCAGTTCTTAGCACTGCAGAGAACAAAAACAAGAATGGTAGTGGGATGGGCACGCCTTGTTTTTCTTCTTAGAGTGAAAGAAACAGCTCTTAGGCGTTGCATCTTCCTCCCCGCCACTCCTTAGCACCCTGCCGTGGAGAGTCAGTGGCTCAGCAGCTCCCTCAAGAGCCATAACAAAGGGTGCGTGCATGAGGGCCCCAAGCAGCCAACACCCGGGAAGGCTCCTTCCTTCTATGCCCCTCAGACTGGAAGATGGTGGAGCCCCGTTCATCCCAGGGAGGGGGCAACAGGAGCTGGATGCAGCCACTTGCAAGCTGGAAGGTGTCCTGTGTGTTTCTTCTTACCCTGTCCCTCCGGCCTAGTCAGTGAAGGGTCGTGGAGGGCTATGGCAGTGATGAACGAGAGAGGCTGGCCACACTTGGGATCAATAACATCACTGATTACACAGTGGGTGTCGGTTATACACCTGGATTGCTTGAGCCTTGTTTCTGGGTTAATGCATTTAAGAATGTGGCAGTCAGGAGCACGCAGATTGTATGCCTGAGACTCTTGCCGAGGTGTGGGTGGTGACTGGGGAAGACCGAGTGATAGGAGGTGTGAGGTCAGAGAATATCGGAGCTCTGCTCCTTACTGGATACCACACTCCACCTTCCCGAGCCTCAGTTGCCTCATCTCTAGGGAGGGAATATATTGTTTAGAAATGCTTTTCATTCCTAGCACTCAGGGGGCTGGGGACAGCCTGGGCAGCACAACCAGCCATGGATGACATGGTGAGACTGTGTTTTTTAAAAAAAGAAAAATAAATAAATAGTAAACCAAGAAATGCTTTTTATGAAGGAGATTAAAAATCTGTGCTGGCGTAGATAGAAGGAAATTCATTTTCTCTAAACTGGCTGGATGGGAAGTCTGGAACAGTGGACAAAGGGTTGTTCCAGTGACCCCATGGGGGCGCAGCCCTCTTCTTTTCACATTCTTCTCATCTTGCCTCTGTTCTCATGTTTGTTTCCTCGTGGCCTCGAAACAGCTGCCCTGCCTCCAGCCTCTGGCCTGTGCTCCCAGTGAGAAAGAAGAATAAAGTTCTCTTGCCTCAGGAAGGGAGAGCTGTGCCAAGGCCCTTGCCTATGTCTCCGTGGCTGCACGCTGACAGATGATCTCCCTGGGGTCCAGGCAATGGCCAGCCTTGGCTCCCTGGCCTGTTTGTTAGAGGAGGAGGAGGGAGTGTCACGTGGACACCCTTCAGCTAGCGAATCTGCAGTGGGGCCACGGATGCTGCCTGCTCCCCCTAGTCCCTCACACACATAGATACCTAGGCCAGGGGCAGAATAGACTTTTAAATCTTATAGAGCCAAGAGGGCCCTACTCAATGATTTTCTCTCTTGTCCCTCTCTGTCTCCATCATCCTGTTTGGGGTTGTCCTCACGTCCCCATCGCTGGCCAAGCGCCCACTTAGGTTGTGATCGCTGGCCCTCTTGGAGTGTCGTCAGCTCCTGCAGACTCTCTTCTTAGCCTGGAGGCTCTGGGCAGCTGCGGAAACTCAATGGTGTCTCCCAGCTACAGAACAATTGCAGTGTTCTCACCGAAGGATACTGCGCTGTCCTCGGTCTCAGCCCCCGCTCCTGCCCCCGCTGCTTCCTTGAGGCAGTGACCTCGATGCTCAGCCCCTAGGAGGAATTCCATGGCCCTCTGGCTTCTCCAGGAAGATACAGGCCCCAACCTGTGTGGCTTTATTTTTAAGTGTGTTTTTGAAAATGTACTTTTCCAGGTAAAATGCAGAGCTGTGATGCTTTAACTAGAACACCTGGGGTGTTTATTGCAGTAGTGTTTTCTTTGGGCTTCTGGTTGTTTATCCATGGTGGCCATAGATTATGCAGGCTCCAGAGGTCAGGGAAGGAAAATTTATTCATTTCATGCCCAACAGCAGATCTTATTTCATACCTAGCAGCTCCCCTCCACCCGGGCTTAACAGCTAATGGATGTGAAGCTCAGGCTGGAGGTCATTTCTCCCAGATTTTAATGGAGACAGACCGAAAGGTGTCTGGGAGTCAGGAGGGGTTGCACTGTTAGCAAAGAACACTGCTGAGTACTCATCAGATTTGCCTGCTGAGCGCACTGTGTGAGTCTGTTGTGTGGACAGAGGGTGGCAGCGGCTGCTAATGTACAGGGAAGCAGGTTACGGCAGCTCGTGATTTACTCTTGGGTGGAAGGAGGGAGGATGAGTTGAATAGCAACCTCTTGGAAAGTGAGAATTAAACAGAGCTTTCTGTCCAGCCTCCCCTGCTTGACAGACCCTCCAGGGCCCTTGCCAACAAATCTCTCCATCCCGCCACGGGCTATCGACACAGGAAGAAATAGATGGCTCTGCTGGCTTGTGATGGCTGTCTTGCTTGATGCTTTGGCCAAAGATATCGTCAGTCTTCAAATTTTTGGGAAACTGGATTTTTGCTGGGGCAGAAACTAGCTGTATTTGTGGGTTAGAGAGCCATATAAATTAAAAGCATGGCTCCTGATAGTATTTTTGAAGTTCTCTGTGGCATTTCGCATCAGTCCTCCAATAACATATAGTATTAATTTGGGGACTTCCTGCGCACCAGGTCCTGTGCTGCTGTCTCGTCATGGATGGGACTTGTGTACTAATCTGATACAACTCCTTAGAGGAGGAGCTGTGACATTTTCCTGTGGATAACAAGGAGGCCCAGGCTCCGTGCCATTACTCACTGGGCCTGTCCGAAGTGCTGCACTGAGCTCAGAGTTCTGACATACTCTGCTCACTCTGGAGTAAATGGCCAGGCTGCTGGGAACCAATGAATGCTGGCCAGGACACCTCGGCTGGGTCCTCTCTTTAGACCTGTTTTTCCCCCTAAGAAATGAAAGCTCATCTTCCAGATGACTGGATTTCAAGGGTCAAATGCTCTCTGCCTTCAGGACTGTGTGGAGTAATTTCGTGTGTCAATTTGGCTGTGTGACTGGGTGCTCAGATCTTTGGTTGGACGTTATTTCTGTGTGTGCCTGTGAGCACATTTCTGGATGAGCTAAGTATTGTAATGGGTAGATTCAGTAAAGTGTGATTCATGTGGGGTTACAGTTGGATCTGGGGCAACCCCCTAAAACTTCATGTGCTTAGTCAGCAATGCACTATGGGGGTGTTATATTCATCAGTGAATTAGTCCACTGATGCCTTCGCCGCTGATAGGTCATTAGGAGATGGGGCTTGGTGGGGTCCTGGGGCAGGCCCTGGAGGGATTTGTCTCCTTTCCTTCTCTCTGCTTCTTGTCATGATAAGAGCAGCTTTCTCTTTCTGACTCTTCCACTATGCCATTTCTCTCATGGAGCCTGCAGACTGCAGACTGAAAATATCAGCCAAAGTCAACCTCTTCTCTTAAATTGTATCAGGTATTTTATCATAGCAAAGAGAAAAGTGACCAAGGCAGCATCATTCATGGGTTCAAGACTGAATACAGTAAGGCAGATGCAGAAGGCCTGTGGCCCTTTTCCTGCCTGGTACTTTGCATTTTGCCTCCTGCTCACACTGAGACAAGCACAGCATCAGCTCTTCTGGTTTCTAGGACTCACACTGAGTGACACCGATGGCTTTCTCAGGACATCAGCTTATAGACAGTAGGAACATGTGGGACTTCTCGTCTTCGATTATTGTGTAAGGTATATAGTTATTTGTCATTAGGGATCCACAGGAGAGTGGTTCTAGGATATCCCCGTGATGACAAAAATCTGAAGATGCTCAAGTCCCTTATAAAAAGTGGTGTGGTCTATACATATAGGCTACACAAGTTCCCTCAACCTAAAGTTTGGGTCTGCAAAGGCCTACGTGTTGAAGACCTGTTCCTCATGGGTGGCGCTATCAGGAGATGGAACTTTTGACAGGCGGGGCCTGGTGGAAGGAAGTGAGATATATCATCCTTCTTGTCACTGAGTCACAGTGCCCTACACCCTCAGCTTACAGGAGAGGTTATCGTGGCCTTTGGTTTCAGGGTATTCCATCCACAAGGAGCTGACTGCTGGGCAGAAACACCATGGCAGAAGGGTATGGTGGAGAAGAGTGGCTTAGTTCACAGTGGCTGAGAGCAGAGTAGGAGAGCGGTGCTGGAGAGGAAGGGGCCAGGGATTACACACGGCGTGCAGGCTACGCCTCCGAGACCCACCCAGACATACCCAGGAACATGCTTTACTGATCTGCTAGGTGAGCCTTAATCCAGTCAAGTTGAATATTGAGATTAATGGTCATATTCAGTCACTGGGTATGTGACTTGAAACCCCATATATTTTATATCATCTTTAGATTACTTCCAATGCCTAATCTCATATAAATACTATGTAAATACACATTATAGTGAACTATAAAGAAGAAGTCTGTGCATTTGACCTGTGGTTGTTGAACCTAATGAGGCGGTACTCAAGGCTAAGGAAGGCTGGCTGTATTCATGTCTTGTGATCTCTTTCTCTGGAGAACTCTCATTTCCACAAGAAACAGGTTTCTGGAGAGGAGGTCTTACCATTGGTTAACTCCTACAAAGCACGACAAAGTGTAGATGTGCCCCTCATCATCCTGAAGAGCCCTACAGGCAAAGCCCAGTCATTTCTGTCCTTCTAGAATGGTCTCTCTCCTAAGTGTAAGCTTCTTTCCTTCAGCCCCAAGCTTTGCCCTCTACGGCATGTAGCTATCTACTCACTGCCCTACTACTGCCTGGTGGTATGTCAGGTTGTCACATCCTCAAGCTGAGGCTCAAAGCCAGTGACACAGTCCTGAGGCATGCTGGGAGACTGGGAACATTTCCAAATCTCTTAAAAGGCAGAGGACAAGAAGTCTCTCTGTGGCAATCTTTCTCAGATGCACCTTTACCCAGGTACTCACAGGCCTTGAGGCTGAAAGAGACCAAGGGTACTGTGCTCTCTGCTTGCTGCCCTGTGCTGAGGGCTGCTTCACCCTAGGCCTGTGCACCTTGATTTGGGCTCTCCCAGAAGCAGGCTGAAGACAAGCAGCTCAGAACCTGTAGTTTACATGGGAGGGGAATCCCAAGAAGTACTGAAAGGAATCCCAAGAAGTACTGAAAGGACAGTGCGGAGCTGAAAAGGAATGTAGACAATCAATCGATCGATTGATCGAGTGATCAATCAATCAGACAGATACTTGTGCTGCTGAAGGACAGTGGGAGACTGGAAGCTATTATCTGGATCTTGCAATAAAAGGCAAGAGCAGTGGCGATCCATGTGTCATTTCTTTGTCTGCCAATCCTTTGGGGATTGCTTACACCGTGGTTAGTTCTACACGGTGATGATACCTGGTCAAAACTGGCTTTCATGTGCCTAGAGCTCAACAGGAGTCTGCAGGCAGTGTTATGGATTGAATGGGAAGGGCTCTCCCCATTTGTATCCCTCATGCAGTGGTTGTGGGGGGGAGGTCTATGGGAGATGGCAAGGTCTCAGGCAAGAGTGGGATCCATTGTCATCTCTGAACCAGAAAATGGGTCTTACCAGGCGCCAAGTGGGCCTGTGCCTTGGACTCCCTACCCCCCAGAACTAACGGCAATGAGTGTGTTTTCTTTAAGTTTCCCAGTGTGTGGTAGTTTGCTATTGCAACCCAAACTAACTAATACAGACCTAGAGTCCCAGGCATCTGAAGGTAGCTGATAGTGGGTAGAGGTGAATGTCGTAGGCATGGGTGAGGCTTGGTGACAGTTACCTTCTCTAGTCAACTTGATTAGCCTGTCACTCCAGGATATTTAACCAAGCTGAGGTTCTCTTAAGGAGAAGTTCTGCTTCTAGACTATAGTATCAACTTGGGCCTGACTTTCCAACCTGCTGGCCTGCCTTACAAACTTTGTACTCAAGGGTACCATGTCAATATCCTAGCTAGATTTCTAGGCTGTGGACCTATGGTACAGATTTTGTACCTGCATTCTCCACAGTCATGTGCTCTATGGGTTACTGGCTACATCTACTCATTCACGCAGCCTATTCTGACCTTGGACTTCCCAGGTTGCTGGAAACACTTTTCTCTAGATCCCAAACTAGTGACTTTGTAGGGTATAAATGGCTCCCCAATGCCCAGACTCAATAAATTGACTGTATTTAGAAAAAAAGGTCTTTGATGGTGTGATTAAGTTAATAATCTAGTGATAGATTGTTGTGAGTCATGTGGGAACTCCCCAGGTATCATCACCAATGTCCTTAAGAAAGACAAAGGGAGATTTGCAGACAAAAGAGGCAGAGACCAGAGGGATGAAGCTTCAAGTCAAGGAGTTTAGCAGTGTCAGGAAGATTGTTCTGGAGGATGTGGGCGCTCCTTAGTTATCATCACCGATATTCTCAAGAGACCCGATACCCTACCTCCAAGTGTTAAGAGACCACAGGAAAGTCAGGAGATAGGGCAGAAAGGACAGACTGAGGCATGACAATGATCACATGGTCCTTTGCTATTATTATTTCTATCACTGACTAAACATCTGTGGAATTGAATGAATGAGTGATGATTGTAGCCCTAAACATGCTTCCTAATTGGGAGTATTGGGGCGTATTAAAGGACATTAGTCAATTTTTAGGGATAACAGGAAGGAGGAGGGATTGTAATCATTGTCCAATAAAGATCAGGGAAGGGAAGGATCACAGCTAGGAAGAGGACATTTCCAGTAATGTTTGGGCCTCTTGATGCTTCTACTGTGGCCTTTGGGCTTTCTGAACGTGGAGAGTGAGATCACATGAGCTCCTGATGGCTTTGGTGCCCTGTGGGTCTTCACATGTGCACTGCATGACTATTTGAAGGAACTATGGGTAGAGGATGAAAGCGCTGTAGTGGACAAAGGCCAGACCTGCCCTGAGCTCTTCTAGAGTTTGGGAGTTCAGTTAAAGAATCAGTGCCAGCCCAAATCAAGCCTGAGCTGCATGACCTTTCATACAGGCTGGATTGTCCCTCTGTGGCCACCCTTCTGGATAAATTCAGTTCTTAGCATTGTCTCCACCACTGCTTAGTCCTGGCCTGAAGTCCAAAAGTGCCTGGTTGGCTGAGTTCAAAAGTGTTATCATCATAGTTTGTCACTAACTTCCAGGGAATCATCAACGGGGAAATCAAAGATCACTCACTGTCTCTCCAAAGTTCTTGAAGGCCTGCTCAGTTTCTTCATTCAGTCGCCAGTTACTTCAGTAACCAGTTACTTCAGTAATCAAGATGCTGATGCCAAAAACCTTAATGCCTGTTGCTAAAGGATCTTGTTTAAATGAAGATTTTTGATTTGGTAGTTCTAGGGTGGATCCTAAAATCTTGTATTCTTAACAGTCTTTCAAGAGCTGCTGATGCTGCTGGCTGAGGGCCATGAAGAATCTGGATTCAGTGGGTTCATTGGGTGAGTATGTGTCCTGCTTCAAATTCTGGCGACTTTCTGTAAAGTCTAAGCACACTCCAAATATGTTACCATGTTGTCACTGTGTAGAATGCTGTTTTCATGATTTTTTTTTTTTTTTTGCTGTTAAGATGTTTGTGTTTGTACTTCATTAAGAGGTATCTCCTTATTTTGCCAAGAATCAAAAGTCAAGCACAGTTGTTTCTTGAACCTCACACCTGCTCATGGCCCTCATTCTCAGTGGGTTATGGACTTTAAATGGATTAAAAAGTGTCCCCTCATGCAAACTCTCTGGGCCTCCTCTTCTAGAAGCAGTCAATGTCAGAGTGGTCTGGATCTACAGTGTAATGGAGGACACTGGAAATTCAAGTGTGACAGTACCATTTCCTTGTTGTGGAGAGCCGTGTACTGCCATACCCTAAAGATGGCGCTGGCTTCCGCCTTCCACCCCCGAGGGGTGAGTGCTCTCCGCCCGTTGTTTATTACCATCTATGGTCAAGGCTGAAACCCCTGGCTTGCTTCCGCGTATGTGGACCTACCGTTGAGTGCCACGTAGCTAACCGGGATTGGATGCTCGGGAGTATTTAGTTAGAAGCCCGCGGGTGCTTAAGAGAGAAGGGAGAAGTAAGAAAGAGGGAGAAGGAAGAAAGACAACCGCGATTGTACAAGGGTCCTGAATAAACCGCTGAAGGAAGAGCTGTGTGTTGCGTCCTCCTTGCTGGCGAGGCGGCGCGCGACACCTTGTGTCTGAGGCACACTAACATAGGAGATTCAGAATAAAGCTCTATACCCTTGTGCCCAAGCCCACACCCTTTGTCCATTGCTTGGTGGGGAGCATTGCGGGGCTTTCAGCCTCCTGCGATTGAAACCTGGCTTTTACCTTGACCTCTGAGCCTTTTATGGGTAGAGATCATTTTAATTCATCTTAGTGACTCTAGTGGCTGGCTCAACAGATGTCTAATAAATACGTGGATTAAATGTGTAGCTCTCAAATGGCTTTTATCTCTTTGACTTGCAAGATAAATAACATAGCTGGAAGTAGTTAAGGTACATTCCAGAAAGTATTCCTAAATAAGCCTATAAATTCAAGTAGGAGTGGCACGGAGGCCGTCTTGTCCAATCCCGGGGTGAGTTGATCAGGAGGCCAGGAGGGACTAATGGTTTGGCCAGAACTACACAGCAAGTTTAAGAATAGCTGACCTAGAACCTGACTGCCTGATGTAGGTCTCTGCTTCCTCTTCCTCCTGCAATGAGATTTTGTCAATTTTTTTCCACTTAGAAAAAGAGAAGGAAGAAATGAATAAAATGCTCCAAACTATGTAAAGGAAGGAGGTTGTGCCTGTGAGTTTTGTTCTCTGGCCTTGGGGACCTCAGTTGTCGATGTCCCTAGACCTCTCATAGGCTTACTATCTGAGATTTAGAGTGATGTTGGTATTTGTTTCCATGACAATGATGAGACCCTGCAATATGATGCACTCAGATAGGGCATGGCCCAAATGATGAAAAACATATATCTTGTGACTCATAAATTTTGGCTCTAGGAATTTCTACTTGTACACATGTACAAAGAATTTATGTAAGGATATGTGTTGCACTTGTGTCAAAAAACACCCTCAGTAGGGAAAGTGTCTAATAAATTAAGGAAAATCCACCCCCTAAATGTTTTGTAGTCATAAAAAAAGTGGGCAGAGTGGTTTTTGTGGATTAACTCAGAGAAGTGTCCAGATATACCACTAAGTAAAAAAATTAAATCACAGAAGAACATGTATAACAGAATCCTGTTATGCTCTAATAAAATTTTATGTCCATATAAATATATAAGAAAATATCAGGAATAATACAAAAAACTAAACAGTGATTCCTTTGGGCAGGAAGTAGACAGATGAGGGAAAGGTAAAGAGACATTTCCAGTATTATTTGTATATATTTTGTTTCATTTATGAACAAAAAATTAATATAGAAGATTGTATTATGTTAATATGTTCTATGATTTAAAATAATGCAGAGAAAGAAACAAAGCTTTGCTGTCATTTCAGTTTGTTTGACTCTAGTATTAGTTAACTTTTGCTCCATAACAGATTGTCCTCAATGGAGATGTATCAAGTCACTTGCCTTTATTACCTCCTAGTCTTTATGGGTCAAGAACCTGGTTCCTCTACCTCAAGTTTTCTGTCAAGATTGGAATCAAAATGAAGATGTTGGTTGGAGCTGTGGTCTCAGCCAAAGGCTCCCCTGAGGAGGTTGGTTCAAGGGTCACTGATATGGTGGCCAGTAAGGTTTGGTTCCTCATGAGCTGTTAGGCTGAGGGCTTCAGTTCTTTGTCATGTGGACGTCTCTGCAGGAAGCTTACAACATGGTGCTGGCTTCCTCTGCAGCATGTGAGCCTGTAGGGAGTGCAGGAAGTAGGAAAAATGGAGGAGAGACCTCCATAACAGGAGCATCCCTTTAATTCTGCTGTGTTCTATCCACCAGAAGTGTCCCTAGGTCCTCCTGCAAACTGTGCTAAGAGGCTGGCTCTGAGGGCCAGAACAGAGATTCCCTACCACAGTCCCAGGCTCTGCTACTCACAGTTTTCAAGCTGTGTGGCACTGAGATAGTCACTTCAGATTTCCAGGTCTCCATCATGGCACTGCAAAATGGGCTTGTGACAGCCATCTTGATGGAGAGTGGTGAAGATAGCTCAGGACAGCACGCCTCAGAATTGAGACAGCACTTGACAGTGGCAGCCTGGGGTCAGCTCTGCTCTTCCCAAAGCCACAGATGATCTATGGGTTAAGTATCTTTCAGGATTGTCTGTATAAGTTGGAAATCTATTCACACAGGCTGCACTTTTCTAGAAACTCACGTTCCAGGGAACTCTCCAGATAACATTAGGTTTACGTCAAGCACTCTGGAGTAAAGAGGTCTCTATTTAAAGACTGCCCCTGCATGGTAAGGAAACAGGATTGGGCACAATGTTAATCATTGTGATGTGGGCATGAAAGTGCCATAGATTATACAACACTTAAAGAAAATGGGGCCTTTTACAATGAGTCCCAGCCATTAAGGGCGTTCTGCATTCAAAATTAGTCAGGAAAGGTAATTAGTGTCAAGGAGCGATTGTAGCCGCATCGTTAACATGACAGATGTTGGTGCGGGTGCTCGCTAATGACTTATGGAATTCTCATTCAGGAGACAATCCGAGCAATTTGGTGGTCAGCAGACAGTCTGAGAATCAGTCGCCACAACAGTCAATAATTTATCATTTCTATTTGAAGTCTAGAATCTGCATCAATTTAAACAGAAGCGAGGCCTGACAGAGGCAGCTTGGCCTCCAGCACACTCTGGAACCTTGGTGTGGGGTGTGTGTAAGTGGTATCTATTTTAGTCACACATAGAGCAAACAGGGAAGTTGTTGAAAGGATTTGTTTCTGGCTCCATCATAGGGTAGAACAGTCACATGATGCTGGCTGTAGGGAAACCTGCAGTTAGCTGGGAAAGGGGATTTATTTTTATTTTTATTTTTATTTCATTTTATTTAGTACTTTTAATAAGAAATAACAATATGATAGTTTCAAAACACATTATAGTACATTCACAATAATTGACACATTACATATTGTTGTCCACCTAATAGTTATACAGAGTACAGGATGTAGACATGATATATTTTTTGACTGATATTGGTAAGGAAAGAAAAAACAAAGGAAGAAAATTTTTCTCTTTGAACTGAGAGGAAGTAGTTGTATACATAGTCCAAAGTTCCTTATTTGCTTTGGGTTACCAGTGAAACTGGCAATGTTGGAGGCTGTTGATTTAAGCCTCCTACAGCTCATCATACTAATCTGGCTCTGTATTTTATGCCTCATAATTCCGCTGGATGATCAAGGGCAAGTTAAAGCAAGACCTGTATAACAAAACCTTCATCTTTTGTATCTTCCAAGGTCAAATCCCCTCAGGATTAACTTTGGAACCATGTACAGTTCTTTGTAGAACTGTTGTCAGTGTCAGCCATTGGGATGAGTTATGGCCATTGCTTGACCAGTTTGCTTTCTGTGAAAGCCTGAGAGAATGTTGTTATGGTTTATGTCTAGTTGTCCCCCCAAAGCCCCAGTAGTCCTTGGGTGGGGACCTCTATAGATTGAGACTTGACTCATGAGTCACTGGGATTATGTGTTTTAGTACTGATGGGATTATCAGTCTGAGTAGGGCTGGGACTATGGGTGTGGCCTAGGGCAGATATGTTAAGGCAGAGAGCCTGATAGGAATATAGAGAGAGATAGAGAGACAGACTAGAGCTGTTGCTCTGCTGCCGTGTTTGGTTGGCTACCTCTGTCACCATTTTGCTGCTGTTCCGCCGCCGTGAACTGGATGCTCTCCATCCTGCTCCACTCAGCCTTGGGCTGGCCGAATATGGACCGAAACTTCCAGTAACTATGAGCTAATAAACCTCTCCTTCTTTCATCTTGAGTGTTGGGTATTTGTCCCAGCAGCAACGAGTAAAAAGTAACTAAAACAAGTGTTTTCTCCTCAGGTGACTCTCCTTAGACACACTATGCTTTACTTATCCCTTTCCTCTGAGGTCCCATAATCTCCTTGACCGGAAAATTTGGGACACCACTGAGTTACAGGATGTTATAGCACAGGTTCTCTTTTGTCCTGAGTCCTCACTGACCTTGAAGGGCTAGGGGCAAAATGTCGGCCATCTTCATAGCCCTTCTTTTTCCCCAATTTTTTGTCTGTTAACTTACATTCTCAAACCTCCAGCAGAGAAGCTTCATGATACTATTACTCTACAACATAGGTAATTGATTTTAACATCACTGTCTTTCTGAATATCAAACATCTTAGGTTTAGCTTGAAATTGCTATTTTTTGTCAACCATTGATATTCTAATAAATCTCTATAGAATATGATAAAAGCAGTTACACATTTTTACTGGCAAAGAGGATTTAGTTTTACCCATTCACATCCGGGGATTAGAAAGAAGATGTTTTCCATGCAAGGACCCCTGAATCATTGCTGATGACCATGAGATTAGCTGTCATTCATTAGGACAGACTCAGAAGGACCAAGTGTTTCTGAAGGCAACCCGGTGAATAACTAATTGCCAGAGTTCTGACTTTCCTCTTGGGTGGTATCATTTCAACATGCACAATGTTGGTAGCAATAATAATATAATGACACAGCATTGCTTGAGAGCTTTGTGGGCCCGGTGTGGTCTGAGCATTTTACTTATGTTGTTTCAGCTTGACCTTTACAGGGAGGCTGAGAGAGAGAGAACAAGTAGATCGAAGCCACACAGAAAGGGGATACAGAGCTGTTCTTCAGGCCCTGATCCTGCTGTCCTATGTACCCTGCTATTGAACTGCTGAGTACAGGAAATTGTTGCAAAACTTCCTATTGCAGCTATCTTGCAATGGCAAACAAAAAAACCAATCTAACACCCAGGATGTGGAGGCAGATTTATTTACATCGATGGGCACAGATCAGGATCATTCTTAGAATATCAGCCCCTGATCTCTGTGGCATAGGACTTATAGGAGATCAGCAAACAGGAAGTGCAGAGGCAGAGTGGCTTGTCAGTTGGGGGTCAGTTTACACAATGTACATCACAGTGACCAGCTGGTTTTAGGAGACAGAAGGAACCGGAACTGCAACAGGAACTATTACGTGGGTAACCAATGAAGCAAAGTATACTGGCTGGGGAAGGGGCATTTTTTTCCTACAATCTCATCTATAAGGCAGGAATAATGTGTTCCATATACTGTTTTAAGAGTAAGTTGCTTGGTGAGCTGTTATGCTGAGTGCCTAAAAGCAAGAGGTAGCTGTGATCTTAGTCATTACAGTGCCACTCAGCCAGCACCTGACGAGTTGTACTCAATCCACTCACTTCTCAAAGCAACCAAGACCTCAAGTCCTCCCCAGTTGTTCTTGGCAGCATCATGCATCAACATCCGATTTTATTTTATTAATTGTTTTTGGTGGTACCACGGATCAAACTCAGGACCTTGTGTTGCACTTGCCAGGCAAGCACTTGTCCCATAGAGCTACCTCCCTGGCTTCATACCACATGTGGTCTAAAGATGAGGCCAGATTCATTTTCTACTTCTTTTAGCCTATGAGTCCTTCCTTCCATGACTTCCTGGGGCACCCCACTTACTGTAGGTTGAAACCCAGCTTTCCCTGAGCAGTGCTCAAGGAGTAATCTGGCTTTAACCTGCTTCTAGAATCGTCTCCTGCACAAGCCCTCTGCTAACTTGGATTCCTCCCTCTACTGCATTTTTCCTTTTCTATCATCTTTGTCTACTATCTTCATCATAGCCATTGTCTTTCTCATGACATGACAATAGGACCTCAGCATCCTCAGCCCATCAGTTTCCAAGAAAGTCCTGCCTCACTCTACATGCAGAACTTGCTCATTTCTTTCCATTCTCAAGGTTGAGAATGCTCAGATACACACAAGTACTACTTCCATGTACAACAAGTCCCAGAAAAGTGGCTGCCTTTGAGGATGGCCTGGACTGGACGGGACAGGCTCACTGCAGCCTGACACATCTCCATAGCTCTCATAGTGGCCAGCTGGTTCATATTAAGGCATTTTCTTTATCCTTTTCTCTGTTTCTCATATCACACAGCATGATACAAACTCATTTTTTAAAAATTAAAAAGTGATAGTCTCTGTTATGGTTTGTGTCTGGCTGTCCCCCCAAAACCTCATGTAATCATGGGGCAGGGACTTGTAGAATTTGAGGCTGACTCTTGATCCATTGGGATTATGTGTCTTTGTACTGCTGAGATTATGGATTTTAGTACTGCTGGGATTATGGATTTTAGTACTGCTGGGACTATGGGTGTGGCCTGAGGCAGATAGCTTGAGGCAGTGAGCCTGAATGTAATATAAGAGACAGAGAAAAAGATTCTCTCTTTGTTGCTCTCTGTTGCTCTGGTTGGTTGGTTGCCCGTGTTGCCATTTGTTGCTGTTCCTCCGCCATGAACTGGATGCTGTCTGCCCTGTTCCACTCAGCCTTGGGCCAGCCAAGTATGGACTGAAATCTCTTAAATACACCTTTTCATCCTTCATTTTTGGGTGTCAGGTATTTGTCCCAGCAATGAGAGAAGAGTAACTAAGACAGTCTCCAAACCTTCAATTTAGGACTGTTATACTTTCTGGGAAGAAGGAGACACCAAATATTAGGTCAGTCTCCTAGTTTTCCTCAGATAGTCCTAAGGGAGTATGCTTTGAAATGGCTGCCCTTTCTTAGTAGACCTGAGCTGCTAGAGAGCAAATCGTATGTGATTCCACATCTTCCCTTCCACAGAGATTTGAAGCTAGAAGCCTGGAAGTTGTAAAGATGCCTTGATAGGTGTATAAAAAAGCATGAGTAAGTCCATAGTCACTGAAGAAAAATATGATAGGTTCTCCTTGCCATTGAGAAATCAACAGAACCCCAAATTAATGAGCATGAGAGAGCTGACCACCACAAGATGAACCAAGTTAATCTAATGACCAGTGAAGCCCTAGTACCCAACAATTAAAGAACATATATTGAAAGTATGTGATCAATATTTGCCTTAATTGACTATATTGCTTCATAAAATATATCTCAACAAACAACAGACTGATCAAATCATAGAGAAATTACATTCTTTGACAATAATTTAATAAAATTATTAAAACTTCCCATAAAGGAAAATTATTAAAACCTTTCAGATCTTGACAATAGAAATATTACTAGATAATTCATATATCAAAAGAGGAAAAGTTGCATTGGAAATTAGCACCTACTTAAACCTAACCATAAAAACATTGTATGCATCATGCAGGCTAAAGTACATTAGCTATATGACTGTTACCCATGATATGTCAACTGGAATGGATTAAAAGGCACCTAGCAGATTCGCAAAGCTAGTCTGGTTCTGAGATTATCTAAGGATGATAGATATGCAGGGCAGCAAACTTAGAGTGGAGCTCCTGTTTTATTTTATTTTATAACGAGTTCTCCCTAAATTGTCCAGAGTGGTCTTAGGCTTGTGGAGTAGCCTGGACTTCAGCTGTGTGCTACTGTGCCCAGCAGGAAGGTTCAGTTTGGATAGCAGCAATAGCCAAACCTAAACTGAAAGGAAAATCATAAAGGTCAGATTAGAAATTAGTGGAATTAAGACTAAAAAATAATTCAGAGAATCAATGAATTGAAGAGCTTCTTCTTAGAAAGAATAAACAAAATAAACCTTTAGCCAAACTTACAAAAAGAGAGACAAGACTCACACCAATGCAATTAGAAATGATAACGGTGAAATCACAATGGACAGTATTGAAAAAAGAATAGGAGGGGCTGGGGAGATAGCTCAGTAGAATAAGCTCTTGCCTGGCAAGCTCAGGATCTTGAGTTCAATCCCCAGTACTGGAAAAAAGAAAAAAAAAGAATAGGAGGAAAATATGGAAGTAAAATTTTAATAAATGGGGAGAGAAAGGAAGACTGAAGGGAAGGAAGGGAATGGAAAAAAGAAGACTCAAGGTATATTATGTACAGATACATTTCCTATAATGAATGTGATTAATATGTATAATCAACACATATTAATAGAAGATAAAGTTAAAGAATCCACAGGACAGTAAATACTGTGAAAAATTATGTTTCAAGAAATTTGAAAATCCTAAAGAAATGGAAAGATCTCTAGATGTGTGTGTTACCAAGATTAAATGAAGAAGACAAAAAAACTTTGATCAAAGAACAAGTAATGAATGGAAACAGTAATATATAACAACCATAGTTAATTTCCTATCATCTTGTTTTGAAATTTTGTATCTTTTTAGTGGTTTTTAAATTTTTATTCTCCCACCCAAGTACAAACCAGGCCTGACCATGTTTAGCCTCTGAGATCAGATGAGATTGGGCACATTTAGGGTGGTATGACTGTAGACTCATTCTCTTAAAAAACTTACTGACTAAAAAAAACAGCCGGCCAAAAAACAGTTGGTGCACTTGGAAGGCTGAGGCAGGAGGGTGGGTGTGAGTTTGAGACTAGCCTGGCCTACAAAAGTGAGTTCAAGACCAGTGTGAACTGCATAGCGAGACTATGTCTCTAAAAGAAAAAAAAAAAAAAAAAAAAAAAAAAAAAAAAAAAAAAAAAAAAAAAAAAAAAAAAAAAAAAAAAAAAAAAAAAAAAAAAAAGGACCTGATGCCTGATGGATTAACGAAGGACAATGTATCACAAATACTCTTCAAACTCTAATGAAATTGAAAGGCAAGGAATACTTCCAAACTCATTTCTGGAAGCCTGTAAGCATAACTATGATTCCTAAACCAGATAAGTGGACCCACCTGAAAATGAAAATTACAGGCCAATCTCAATGAACACAGATGGAAAATATCTTCAGCAAGATATTGACAAATAGCATGCAGCCCATTATCCTAAGGATTGTACATCATGACCAAGTGGGTTTCAGCCTCAGGTTGCCAGGATGAGTCAACACAGGCACATCAATAAATGTAATATATCGCATAAGCAACAAGTTGCTTCTTATCAGTTAGAAGGGAGCACAAGAGTTCTATGTGAGATGAAGAAGAACAGACTTGCTCCTTAAAATCAAGGGGAGCAGTGGGGGTGTGGGGGTCCCTGTATCCAGCTTGCTGCCTAAGTTTTGGTTTTATAAGCAGCGGTGGGTCTAAGGAAGAGCTAATGTTAATTGATATTTTAGACGGTTCCAGGCTTTTTGTGTTCTAAGTGTTTTTCACAAGGAAATTCATTTATTCTTCCTCATGACTCCAGAAGTAGGCTTTGATATTGTATTTCACTGTAGACCAGAAAACTGAAGTCTCTAGAATTCAAACAATTTTCCTAAGTCCACTTGGCTAGCAAGTGCTGGAGCCAGATTCCAAGGACACACACACACACACACACACACACACACACACACACACACACACACACACACACACAGCTTTGCCACTTCTGTAGCCTCCTGTCTAAAAACTGGAGCCAACTGCTTACTAATGGCGAGACAGTCTAGGCATTCCCTGATGCCACCTTAAGCCCAGAGCCCAGCAATCTCTGCCCAGGTATGGTTTGTTTTTAATTTGTTCAGGATCATTTTGCTTCACAAAAGAGTTTTTTTTTTTTTTTTTTATATGCTGGAGTACAGCAATCTTTCTCCTTATTGCCTCCAATGAAGAAAGCCTCCTCCACACCCAGGGTTTTCTCAAGTACCTGTAGGGTTTCAGGTTTTTTTAAATTTAAATGTCTGATCTATTTTTGATTTTACCCCAGCATGTGGTGTTAGTTCCAAGGTTGACTTTTTCCCTATAGCTATTCAATAATATCAGTACCACTTGTTTTTTGTTAAGTCATTTCACACAGATTTGTGAAGCCGCCTTTCTCCTATGCTAACTTTCCAGATGCAGTGGAGTCTATTTCTGGATTTTCATTTGGTCCCGTTGGTCTATCTGTTTATTCATGTGCCAATACCAAACTCCTAATTAGAGGTTTTCTAGTATGTGTTAATATCTAGTGGTGCTGGCCGCCCAAGATGCCTCTTCTCTTTCTGAGCTATCTTGGCTAGCTTTGCTTTATTGTGCTTGCAAATAAACTTCATAATCAACTTGCCTTGCTAGAGGAAAAACAAAAACAAAACAAATGTAGTATTTTAGAAATGGGAATTGTGCTTAATCTGCAAATTAAATTAGGTGGAACTGATATCTTGATGACGTGCATCTTGAGTTAAAGACATGATGTGTTGCTTCTTCCAAACTACAATTTTGAGGGCAAAACTAAGTTTCTGGAGGATACATGCAGAATGAATACCACTTGAATGAAGTTTTAAAAATACACAACACAGCAGTGTTATTGTTTATGAGTTCATGCATTTTGTAGTAAACATGTGAAAATCCAGGATGTGAATGATTCACAGTTTTGGGGGACAGGTTACCTCTGGCTCTTGAAAAGAGGCAAAGGATGAAAAGTTCTGGCTTCCACTAGTTGTAAAATTTTAATTTAATTTAATTTTTTGCAGAACCGGGGATTGAACTTAAGGCCTTGCACTTGCCAGGCAGGCACTTGTGCCCCTGAGCTATCTCCCCAGCCTCTACTAGTTGTAAATTTAGTGAGAGGGTGGAAAGAATATAAGAAAGGGGCAGGAAGGGAGGAAGAGAGGGGTGGAGGGAGAGAGAAAGGAGAGGAGAGAGTGGTAGAGAAGAGAGAGAGGCAGAGAAAAAATGGAAGCAAATGTTGGGTTTTGATACAGGATAGTCTGTTCTATTATTTTTCTATAATTTTTTTCTATGTTTGACATGTTTCACAATTAAAATCAAAAGAGGACAGATAGCCATTTCACTATTTTCTCCAGTAAATAGCAGGTTTGCATTTCCTCCTGCGTAGCCCTGGAGAGGCTGTCTGCTGGCTGGGCCTCTGTCAGGGGAGCCTGCAGCTCCTTGTGCCTGAGGAAAGCCTACTAGGACCTTTGGGACTCTCTGTAGCTGGAGCAGGAGGATTTCCTTCCTTTACCTGGTCCTGCTTAGCAGTCCCAGGTGTCTGCAAGGCGGTATGAAATTTGGAGTTTAATGAAATCTTCCCTTAGTCTCCTGGATTTGTGATAAGAAGAATTTCATATTATTAAATCCTGTGTCTCGATATGTTGTAAATATCCCATTGTTCTTATGCTACATCCATCCATACGTAGGATTTAAAATCACCAGGAAAAAAAAACAAAACAAAACCCAAACTTCCAGATAGAAGAGGGAAACATTCTCCCTCCTAACCATTCAATGGCCTTAAAAAGACCTTGTTTAGAACAGCTGACAGGAAATTGTATTTTCATAAAATGATTTATTGTGGAGCTCCAATCTGGTCTGTTTCAACAGGACTTAGGCAAGCAGTTTCAGAATTGAGTTATAGTGCTGGTTATTTCGGAACAATTTTTGTCTGTGAGGCTAAGCTAAGTTTTTATTACCCAAAATGGCCCAGATCAATGCCCTCATGTCTTTTAGAACCCATGGCTGCACAGTGGATCCACTTTTGGAGGATTGGGCTTGGTGGCTGCTGGCATCACCATTCCGAGCGAGTTGTGTTTGTGTTCTGAAGCGTGTTTAATGCGAGTCTGGCTGTTGGACATGGTTCCCTCATTTCTATTCTCGGCAGTGGGCTTGCATATATTACAGCCACCTCCTTGTGCCCACACAAGATTTTCCGACAAATGAGCATTGCATTAAATGCCCTGTTTTATGTGAGGAGAAACAGATAGAAAATCAGACCTGGCAGGCTCAGCCCTCTCCACAGATGCCTAAGAGGATGGGAGGCCCCGTGGTGCCACCACCATCTCAAGGAAACCCACCCATGCCTGCCTCAGGCATCTTACTCTAGGAAAGTCCCCATTGGCATCCTTGAAAAAGCCCCACCTTGCTGATAAGGAACTGTTAACAACACGAGGTGACCCTTTGTGACAATGTAGGGTCTTGTGGAGCCTTCTGGCCAGGCCTGGATGGGCTCTATATCTCAAGTGGAAGAAGTCTCCATATAAGCTTATAAGCTAGAAAAAGGGGAAGAGGGGAATGAGTGCTCTTTTTTTTTTTTTCAATTCTTTTATTGTTTAAATTTAACAATGGTTATATTACATATTTTCATCATTGGATCAGTTTAGATTAATACATATAGGTATATAAGAT
>PVJA010008857.1:0-62751 GCA_004027025.1 Myocastor coypus | reverse complement strand
TATATATATAATAAAAAATAAAAGATTGCTCACGTTGTTATAGTTGTTAATCTTAATATCGTCCTCCTCATAGCTGTTACACCTCCTTAGGAACTGCCTCCTTTGTCCAATCTTCCTTTGCACTCTCTACTTCCTGCAGGTACTTGAGGGCAACAGCAAGAAGAAACACAGACAGGGCACCCAGCATGCAGAGGCAAATTTATTTTCATTGATGAGCACTGATCAGGCTCATTCGCAGAATATTAGGCCCTGGTCTCTCAGTGGCCTAGGGCTTATATGAGATAAGCAAGAAGGAAATACAGAAGCAGAACAGCTTGGCATTTGGGGATTGGTTTATACACTGTTCACCATAGTGACCGGAGCTGCCCTTTGTGAGACAGAAACAACTGGCTCTGGAAAGAAACTATTACCTGGGCAACTGAGAAACCAAAGGATATTGGGGTGGGGGGGTACCTCTTCTGTTACATTACAACTCAGAAGCTCAACTTTCTTTTTCCAACTCAGCAAACCTCAACTTAAATACTGGAGGGGACTAGGCGTGGTGGTGCACACCTGTAAACCCAGATCTTGGGAGGCTGTAAACAGGCAGATCACTATGAATCTGATCTAGTTGTGAGACCCTGAACACTCAGTAGACCTTTCCCTGAAATATAAATAAATTACTAAAAAATAAATAAATACTGGAGGTACAGGGGGCAAAGATATGCAATGGTGCCACACAGGTGCTCTGACTGAAAAGAGGGAAATTCTTCAGATTTCAGCTCCACATGGTGCTAGTTTGGGGGTTCACTGAGTGCATCAGGTTTATGTGTCCCACACAGCTCCCCATTACGGAGGGGCTGCCTAAGTCCCACAGAGAAGTACTCCAAGTCCTGAAATCCAGGGAGTCCCCTGAGTCATGTCCCCTTTGTCTTCATCCTAAATGTCCCTCAATTGTTCCACAGTTTTGTCAATACTGGTGAGAAGATTTCGGGAAGCAACTCTGCCTTAGGATTCCAGTGATGTCTGAAGCCATAAAGCCAGTGTCTCAGCCTGAGCAGCTCAGTGGTAAGAGAGCTAAAGACGAGGGTTTTAACAAGGATGGTGGTAATACTTACCCAGTGTCCACCTTTCATTTTTCTCACAAGCTTGCTTAACTAGAAAGTCTTAAAATGCAACTATTGCTGCAAAAAAAAAAAAAAATGTTTATCATTCAGTAGCTTTTTCTACACAAGTTCAACTCTGAAGGAAATTTTATGCAACTGAAATAAAAAGGCCAAAATAGACTTTCATTCTTATGTGACAGAAGACCAAACAGATCATTAGGGGAAACACCACTATAATATTTTTTCCTTTTATAGATCAAATAATTATATGAAGAACATAATATTACTAATAGTATCTTCTTTTATATGGACTCCATAAAAGCTATTATGGAGTCTGTGTCAAAATAATTATGTGTTTATACATTACAATTTCAATAGAAAGTTGTAAAAATAGAATTATAACTTCTGCTTAAGTATAGATTTGATTTTTCCATTTTTTTTCCAAATTCCACACAAGGAGATAAAAAGTACAGCAATGAATTTTAGTGCCAACTTGCCTAATCAGACAGGTATAAAACATGGGCCAGCATGTAGGTGATTTCATACAGGTATATTCAATATTCTACATTAAAACAGCATTTTTTGAATGATCACTTCATAGATAGAAGCAGATTACCAAACCTTCCGAAGTCTAGAATTCCCAAAGTGCCAGATGTATTGAATTACTATGCAATTTCTTTTCTTCTTTTCTGGCTTTCGAATGACACTGCACTGGCAGCAAACAAAGCTGAACTAAATTAACACTGAACAATGAAGAAAAATGAAGCTGGCACCCTAACCTGGGGGAACTCGCCAGGGGAACACTGTTTTTTTCCTCATTTCTGAATGCATTTTCTATTCAGAGGCTGGAATGGATCTCCTATTCCACACTGGTATAAAATTGATTGAACTCAGAAAGTCAAATTCTTTTCGAGAGAAATGTTCACTGCAAATATCCATAGTCATATAGTAAATGACTTAAGTAGGTCTCATAGTACTATCTTAAAAGTAGCCCTCCTTTCAAATTAGAAATATCAAATTTATATCCTTTATGTCAGGCAATTATCTGAGGAAGCCTGCATTCACAGGTAGTATTGTTAGGGATGCATCTAACATGGCTTATCCATGACTACTCAGTTATAAAGATGAGGTACTCTACCAATTACTGAATTAATTATGATAACCTTCAAAGCCAAAAGGGTCTCTGAGAGATGCTGCCATAACTTAGCTGTACAACTGAGGGAATAAAGAAAAAGAGACTAAGCCACATACTTGCAGTCGCCACTGGGTAGAACTGAAAAATCACAGGTTTCCAGACTCCTGCGTGGTGGGCACCTGGCCAAGGTCCACAACATTCCGTAGGAGGTGTACAGCAGCAAAAAGTGAAGAAAAAGAGAAAACAATTTAGCAATACATAGTCGGATGGTTTGGGAGGTCAGAGCCTCGGGATGGGCAAAGACAAAGACCTCTTCAGCCAGCCCACTTTTATTTTTCCATTGAGAAGCATGGGGAGGGGGCTGGGAGTACTCTCCCCTGTTCGGTGGTGAGGAGGTAGTGGAATGAGCAAGTTTAACAAGGAAAAAGCCTTTCCCACACCTGGGTACTATTGCTTTCCCTACACTGCCCTCAGCAGATGCCATCCTGGCCTGTTAGCCATCAAGATCACAGCAGTAGCCAGGAGAAAGCTGGTTTTCCTATTCCAAAGCGGCATGCAAGACAAGGACAGCATGGGATATGGGCAAATTCTGTCTTTGACTTGTAAACTGTGGTCTCTAACACTGCAGGAAAGACAATCATATCCCTTAAGCTTTTTTAGTAACCACGGATCGTCATGACATTTGATGAAAACCATAATTTTTCGTATTTATATATTCTTTCAACCTCATTGGCACATAAAAAATTTTCACATACTTTTGAAGTATTTAGAGATGACAATTATCCAGCAAATTATATGAAGGAGAAAGAAAGGAATAACCTATGTGAACTTTGGGATCCTATTGGAAATACAGAGCATTTGCAAGATGGAAATAATGAATTTGGCCTCTTGTAAACCAAGTAGCAATAAAAAATCATTTCCTTGAGTGCCCAGTGGAGAGTAAAAGCAAATATGTCTCAGCGGGTTAAAAGCAACGAATTTAACATGTCACAAGGTCGTTTGAATTAAGTAACTCATTTCCCTGCACAATACCAAATAAAAACGGTGTTTCTGAGAATAAACAGCAACAGTAATGACAGTATTTTGACAATGAAAGATGAAAATTAATGTTCTCAGGTGAGCAGTTACTTTTCATTAAACAATGGTGTTTTGCAAAGTAGATGAAGATTTGTGATGCATAATTAAAGCAGTGCTAATGCCATTTGGTTGCCATTAACTTCTAAATGGATACAGCATTGTAAGGGAGCTTGACATGTAATGACAGTGCAGGATCCAATTATCAGAGAGGCGTCAAGCTATGCGTTAGAATGTTCACAACTATCAAAAGCACACAAATCAAGACTCCTCTCAAATGACAATAGATGAAAGTATTAAAAGAACTCTATAAAGCAATTTATGATTGTGAAACATTTCGTTTTTCCGCAAACATGGTCAGTGAGTGATTTGTTTAGAAAAGAACCATAGAACATGATGGCACCAGCAGCTTAGGTTTTGAGACACAAGTTATTTGTCCCCCTATTTTGTCTCCTTTCAACTAACATTTGTCTCCTGAAGTTTAACTGATATAAAATAAATTTCATCAACATTTAGAAATTGATGTTATTTTTCCCAATATTCCCTTATAAATCTGTATTAAAATTAATGTAACTGAAATTACCTTGATGAGTTTCTGAAAGGACTTACTGAATATTATTGCTGTCCTTGTGAAATTTACATTGGGAGATTACCAAATAAGTAAATGAAGTTACTGAATAAATTATGAAGTTACTGAAAAGTTCTTGATTAAGTAGTATATTAAAATGATAAAATTCTTAAGTGAAAAAAATGGTTTGGTGTCACATTTTTAAAATCACACAAATCAGAGAGAAATTTAAATGTTTTAAATCTTTGATTTATTTATTTGGTATAGGTTTTCACTACACAGTTCAGACTCATTGTGATCCTCCTGTCTCAGCTTCCCAGTGCTGGGATTACAGGCATGTACCATCATGCCTGCTTTAGAAAATTATGATATGAAGAAACTATAAACTTTTAAGTAGAGAAATGAAAGATGTTTGTTCTGTTCTATGTAAGGATAAAATGAGACTGTAGGAGGTTATACTAGCATCGATATGCTGAAATACATGAAGAAGAAAAAATGGAAGTGGAGAGACTATTAATGCGTTTTTAGCCTTCAAGAAAGAAAATAATCACTTTATTAATGTTCTGGTCACCAGATTAAAAAAAAAAACACTTGAATTTTAGTGATTGAAGATACTTCCTCTGCTAAATTGCTTAAATGGAAATGCAGATTCACTACAATATGGAGGCAAAGGTGACTCTTAAATGTTTAATCTGAAACATTAAAAAAGGTGACAATGCCACACAGACCTGGGAGAATTCAAGGAATGTAACCATATCCATGAAAGCAATACTAGATAAGGACTAGGAAGAAACGACAAATATCAATCGCTGCAGGCTGAAGCAAAGGTTACCCTGTGAGAAGAATTTGAATGAATAAATGAGCAACTTGATACACTGTTTTGCACCTTCTTGGAGAAATCAAATCTAGCTGGCCCGCTTTTACTGTCACAGCAAGATAGCCAAGAACAAACTCTTGCAAGATCATTGGATAAGATGCAAATGTAGCACCACAATAAATATTGTTAGTACCATTTTCACTTTATTGCTGCACATTTCAGAGGCATTCAAATCTTGTAAAATGTTCTCCTACTTTTGCAAGTTCCTGGAGGGTCTTTTTACCTGTGTTCCAAAATCTAGTTCTTGTAAATATGTCATGTGACATATATCATTTCCTTTAGTTACTTCCAGCTTTTAAAATTAACAGTCTCTGAAGTGAATCATTGAAATTTCCTAGGGTCTGCTGAGGGAGCATTTTGGTTAATAGTCTCTGAAACTATTTGATAGCACTAATGATGCTGTCGAAGACTGTGCAAAATTGCTAAAAATGTTTGAAAAATGGATACCCATGGAGAAAGTCCTGACTCCTGTTGTAAGGCAGCTGGTCCCCAGCCTTCTGATGCCTTGTCTTCATTGTGAGCCTTCTGGGTAACACACAGCGCCCCCACTCCTTTCCGCCCCTTTGTTCTTCCTGCTTCCCTCTCTCCTTTCCTTCCTTCTTTCTGTCTGCTGGATTGACTTTCTCTTTGCTTTTCCCCTTATTTATCCCTTGACTTCTTTATCTATTTGAATGTTTACGTACTTTTACAAATATATGCGCGAATTCTTAGGGAACAGACTCAGAAACATTGTATGCAACACAAGTGAATTCCTCACTCATCAAGATAGGTTGTCTCTGCTTGGATTGTGTTGCTGAGTTTAGCACTTTCTCGTCAAAGGTTGAAGTATTATGTTTGTAGTGAAACGGGTTCTTCAAGCAGAAATAATGGAGCACAGATCATTGAAACCAGAACTGATGATGAAGATTTCAGAATCAAATGCTGAGAGGTGGAATCAGGTGCTCTTTCCCAGGGACTGCCCATAAAAATGGGGAGAAATATGACTGTGCAAGGGAACCCAGGGGAAGTGTCTGGAGTCTGGACAATGAACAGAAGTTGGTGTGTGACACTGCCAGTCACAATTACTGCCTAAGGCCACTGAAGAAAAACAACACTGTAGAGGAAAAAGCCTATTGCCAATTACAAGAAATATCTTCTAGTTAGATAATTTTACCACGAGTATCTATCTTGTGATAAATTTATGTGATTTAACTAAATCTCTAATTGAATCAGAGCTTGATTAAAAAGAGGAGAAGGATAGCATATAAGAAGTGAATAGCATTATTGCTAGAACATTACAGAGAAAATATTTTGATAGCAAGAGATTTGTAGAACAGGCTGGTTTTCAGATGATATATCTCTATAAAATTATCTTATAAACAATCACTTCAGACATGTTGGAAGAAATGATGTTTTTGTTCACTATATTTCTTAATCAGGCTTTATCATCAATCTTCTGTAGAATATTCCAGAAAAAAATGATATTTCCAAGGAAACTGTAAATAATGAGTATGAATAATCATGTGTAGGACTATCTGTAGTTTGACCTCTTGAAAAAATATCAGTTACTGAGATATAAAGATGAAAACTTTGGGGCCCGGCAGGATGGCTCAATGGTCTAAAGCGCCTGCTTAGGAAAGCTTAGGCAGCTGCAGGGACCATGGTTTGATCCCTGCCACCACATGCTGTGCCAGCCTTGCCCTAAGGGCAGGCAGAGCCGGCCATAAAAATAAACAAACAAACAAAAGTTCTGAAGCAAGAAAAAAATAAATAAAATTTTAAAATTTTTTTAAAAAGCTGAAAACTTTGTTCCACTTCCTAGAACATTCCCCCCACCAAAAAAAAAAAAAAAAAACATGGTTTGTGATCTGATGGCATTATCAATGATCTGTAAGGCAAAATCAGTGTAAGCTCCAAGAACTCTCAAGGAGATATTTACAAAAACAGAACACTCATGAAAGGGTTTGAGGAATCTACAAACATAACATTTGAACTTAGACAATATTAAATCCCTAATTCATGAGGATAAATTTTAAGTTGAAAAATATAAAAATTATTTAAAGCACCAAGTTCTCAGAAACACAAATATTGTAATGTGTTTACCTTCACTTATATGTTGTAAAGAAAATATGGACTAATTCATTTTATCATCCCAAGCCCTTCAACCTCCCTTTAAAGAAGTCTATTTTTTGGAGAAAAAGAAGTTTAGATTGTTGCTCAAAATTTCTTCTGTTTCTGGGTATTTATTTAATGTTTCTATATTCTTAGTTTAGGAAAATCCTATTGGACTTCTTTTTTTTTTTCAAGGTTTGTTTTGTTCTGCACTGAGTCTCACTGTGCACTTGCACCCAGGCTGGTCTTGAACTCAGGTCAATCCTCCTACCTCAGCCTCCTGCATGCTGAGATTATAGGTATGCACCACCAGTTGAATTTTGAAACGTTGGATTTGTCCAAACAATATACCTGGAATGCCAGTTTTGGGCTAGATGATACATTTTGCTTAATCATTTATTTATTTGTTATTTCCTTCTCTAAACAAAGAAAACTACAAATTTTCATGATCATCATCATAAGAAATGATACCATTATTTTCAGTGAGGAAAGCTCTTCCTGAATCCAGTAACTGAACTTGGATGTATTTTCTGCCATGGTATTTATCAGCTCATTGTACATGAGCTCATGCAATTCAGATATCTAGGTGCTGGAGTTTTCCTACTACATAACCTGAGAGCTGCCGTGGTGCTGTACGTTTACCTTTCATTGCATCTTGATGTTGGTTCATTTCTCACCAACTTCCTTGCCCTGCAGAGCTCACCTGAACACAGGACACTCTTTGAAGTTCCTTGGAAATTTGCCCTCTGACGAGGCCTGAAGGACTGCAACGTGAGAAACATCACCACACTTGCAAATGAGTTGAAAATGCAATGAGGCTTATTAGTGCTGTGTCTCAAGGCGTATCTGTGTATGCACATCTATGGATCTGCAATAAAAACAGATCAAAGCAAATTTTTATACTTCACACGAACAGTATGTTTACATAGCCCTTCCTGTTACATCTAAGTAAAATTATTTCACATACGAAAAATGAATGAAATAAACTAATGAAGGAATGTCTTCAGAAGATCAAATAAAAAGCACTTACTTGTACTGTAGTACCTAATGCAGCAAATACATTATTACATTATTTTATATGCACTTTAAAAATTGATTTTGAAGCAAAAAGCAGAGCTAATGGTATCTTGGCAGATTTAAAACAAAGTAAAAAGTAGTTTGCATTTTTCTGCTTGATAATTCCCCAGTGGGCCACAGAGAACAGCAGTCTTTCTGAATGGAAGGAAATGAACTGCTCAACCATCACGGGCCAGTCAGTTATACATCTGACGAAGTTAGTAGCATTCTGCGCAGACTCACGGCTGGAATTATTTCAGGCAAGGTGTTTTTGAGGACTGAAGCAGCGGCTTCAGTAATTTCACACTGGCCTCGCCTCCCTCTCAGACATGTGACCAAACTCCAGTTTCAGCCATTCCCTACAGACTACATTTTTTCGTTCTTGCTTTGTTCTTTGTTGTTGTTGATTTTGTCTGGATGGCAATATTTGATTTAGACTCTTAATGTGTAAGCGAGAAGAGGTTCACAGAAAGCTCTTTTATTGAAAGATTTGGAGACACTGTACTGGCATTTCTAGTATGTTTATCTCCTGCTTTGTTCAACATCATCCAGTAGTTGCTATATTATATGAGATGAAGTTCAGATTGGTGTATTGGTTACTTCAAGAAGTTTCAGAAGGACCGGTCAAGTAACTTGGCAGATCAAAGTGCCTGAAAGCAGGCGCAGGGGTCAGGGGCTCAGTCCCCTGGCCTGCTGTGCTGACCCTGCCCCAGGGGCTCCCTGAGACAGCTGTTGAGACTGAGTGTGGTGGTGCTTGCCTGTAATCCCACCTCTTGGGAGGCTGTACACAGGCAGATCACTACGAGTCTCAGCTAGTAATGAGACCTTGAGCACCCTATAGAGACCCTTCTGTAAAAATTACAAAAAGCAGTAAATTTTTAAAAAAAGCTTCAGAGATTGTGTGAGATGCTTCTTTAATATATAATCCTAAAACATTTACCAACTAAAGTTGATATTAAATATAAAAAATAATATGATTATCTAATTTCTTGTATGTATCATCTATTAAATTACAAGTTGTAAGCATTCAAGGTAATGTTGTATTCACCATTACTATGGTGAATTTATTTAAAATGTATGTTAGACTTGATGAGTGTGTATTTAATTTCCACTGTATGTGTCCAAAAATGAAGTCATCAAGGAGTACTGAAATTAGCTCAGTTTTGTGCACAATTTATTTGGCTTCATTAAGCAAGGGTGTAGATAATTTGGAATGAATGACCTATGGCTTCATCATGAAGAAAAGTAATTTACTATCCCAGGCAGCAAGAAATTTGGTGACATGAGCCCATTGTTGTAGTTCTAGAAACAAGGATGTTTGTTATATTTATAACACTTTAAATTAAAATTTCTATTTGGAAGTTGATAATATAATTTGATAAAATGTCTATTCTTTACAGCTTCCTTCTTATTCTTTTAATTATCCCATGAGCATACATAAGGATTTATCAATGCCTTTGTAATATTTGTATTGAAATATTTGTTCACATACATTTATAATTCTTTAAAGTAAAATTTCTATTTAAACTACCAAATGTGTACATACACCAAAACATAACTTCATACTGTAGGACAGGGGTTGCTCAAATATGGTAGAGGCATATAATTTAATCCTGGGCTGCATAATTGTGTTTCATTCAATGAGGGACCACATACGCAAAGGTAGACTTACACGAGTATATTAACTAGTGATGCTGTTGCTATTTTCATTTTTTTTGGGGGGGGCATCTCTATGATAGTCTTACAACCACAATATCATTTTATGATGCATTTTTCAAATGTGTCCTGGTTGTTAAGCAATGCATATCTCTCTCTCTCTCTCTCTCTCTCTCTCTCTCTCTCTCTCTCTCTCTCTCTCTCTCTCTCTCTCTCTCTCTTCCCCAAATATGAGATTTAGGTTTTATCGCTTTTCTTTGTTTCCATATTTAATGTCAAACCACATTAATCTTTCTCTGCTTTATTGCTCTTTTCCTGTCTTAGCACATGCTGTTTCCTATCTGGCTGCCTCATCTCTAGCCTTGTCTTCTCAAACTGACTTTTGATTGTACAGCAAGTGGAAGTATTCTGAAATGCAAAATGGAGCGCGTGATGATACTATTTGGAGCCTATGAAAGGCTATCCACTATTTCCAGAATAAGATTAGACACTGTATTGTGGTTTATAGACCTTTGCTTTTAGAGCATCTTTATAGTATGAAATTGTAAGATGAAAAATAAAATAAGCCTGAGACAAATAGTTGACTCAAGTTAATGGTAATATAAATAAGTTCCCTTCTATTTTTCTAAAATTGTTCACAATGAAACAACTTAATTTCACCATCAGTAATGTATTCGATGTTATATAAAGGCAAGGCTTGAAGATATCACACGTGACTGTGTTCAGGCTGGAGACTGCCATTCTCTTCTTGAGTTAGGACATCCACTTCCTCTACCCATAGACACTGGTGTTTCTGGTTGTCAAACCTCTGTTCTCTAGGTCTTAATTGAGAATTGTGTGCTGATTCAACAGAATGATGCTTTGAGGGCTACCATTTGGCTTGAGTAGACGTTTCTTTATCAGAACAAGTGGACTGGTGCGACCATAAGTTCTTACACTTCAAGGAATTCTGATTCAGAAAACCTACAACATATATCTTAATTATCCATTTTGGAAATGATGAACAGAAAATTCCAGGTTTTGAGAGAGAAAGTATTATCATGAATTAAATCAGTATATTTATGGAAAATTGAAACTAAAATACATCTTAAAAGGGATCAAAAGCCTACAAAGAGAGAAGTAAGAGATTAAAAATATGTAAGAAAAATCAACTGGAGAGGATTTTTCCCAGCTAAATGAGAATTTGAAATAAAGTATACAATAGCAGTATTTTATAGGTTTAGAAATAAGAAACTAAGAAGTGAAGAACAATAAACAAAGTTTAGGATGGATTGTAATCTGTTTCTTAGGGATTTTAGAAAACTAGGATTTAAAAGGGAGTAACAGCTGATCCTCAGTGGTGTCTCCACTCGTACTTGAGATGTTGGTGATTATCCCCTCTCCTCCGTGTAAATCTTGTATTGTATGACCTAAATAAAAAGGAGACACTTCTCCAGTTCTGGACTTACTTCAAGAGAGACAGATCTCAGTGAGACCTCTGAAGCTACATTCATTGGGTCTTCTCATCATTTCTTTTGGCTCTGGATCACAACATACAACATTCAGGTCTGGTAGGTGCAGTGTCATTGTTCATGAAAGACCCCACCACTGCAGCAGGGCTACACTCGGATACTCAAATACTCTTTTCTCAATCTTATCAAAAGATAATTACTTTTATCATTTTCTTAGATTTACATTTTAGGGCAACAACTCTAAAACATTTAAGAGCAGAACTATGACTTGCTTAAAAAGGACACATGAAATAACTGTATGTGTTTAATTTCTGTAACTACATCAAAGATAAAAACAAATAGAATAAAGTCACTAATAAAGCTCTGAAAAGTTGGTTAGGCAGCAAGTAATAGCTAATAGTAAATAGTCAATGAATATGAGTTCCAAAACATGCAAGTCAAGTGAATCAACATGTAAAATCCATGCTGTTAGTCATTATGATGCAGGAAGAAAAAACTGATCTGGGGTAGAAGACCTCCAATAGGGAACCTCTAAATGATATAGGGAAAACCGATTCCCAACCTGAAAAGTACCTGGAACGAATTCATGTTCTCTAAAACCGAAGAATGAATTTTAGGAACAAACAGAGATAATGAGCAGAACATATTTATTGAGGGAAAGAAAGTCTCTCCGAGAGAGGGACAGGAGGGGGGTCCCAAGTGGGTGTCCCCCAGAAGCTGTCTCTTCGAGGGACTTTTACAGAGAAGATATGGGAACTAGCTTAGGTGGGTATGAGGTGGGACAAAGACTATGGCCAACCAATGAGATTACAAGCATCATTATTCAGATTAAATTGATTAATATGGGGATCCAATGGGAAAGCTAGTCATGTAGCAAGTGGGCAAGAATGCCACCTATTGAGTTTGGGCTCCTGACTCTTTCTAGGCTCTTTCAAGGTGATTAATACTCATTTAACATATCAATCTCTGATGCCCATCTTTAAGGAACTATGTAGTTGCTTTTAATTATTCTTGTCACAAGATCTGGCCCACAGCAAAGGAGTGTCTTGTCTCTAGTTGTAGAGTCACCTCGTCTTCCATGTTATCCTTGAGGGCCTGGCCCTGTCTGACTGCCTATAATATTTCTATCTAATTCAGCTGCCTACAACAATTATATGTGAAATGAAAATTAAGTTTAGCCTGAAATATCACTTCCAAATAGCAAAATGACATATTATAAAAGTGATATTTGTGCAGAGTGTTAGATGGTATTTATAAATGTTCAAGGGCATTCATATTCCTCAGTAACTCCTGAGTTATTTCACTGTAGGAGTCAGCTTACAGTTCTGTCTCCTTGTGTGCAGTATGTATGAAAATTGTATGAAACTTGCAGCTCTCTTTGCATTAGGAAAGCATTAAAAAAACAATTTCTCAACAGGAGGCTGGCATGAAAAGTTGTATTTCTTTCACATGACAGGATATCACATATCTATAAAATAGAGTAAAGAATCTTTATATACAGTACTGTGGAAAGACTTCTAAAGTTTGTTACAAACTGACAAAAAAAAGACGGTTCAGCACTGCTATAACTTGTGTAAAAACAGGCAAGAAAATTATTTCTAGTAGTTTGCTTACATAAAATATTAGGAAAGGTTTAAATTCTTACACTGTTTTGGTTTTAAAAGATGGTTATGACTTTGCCATATTAAAAGTGATATATCTATTGTTTTCTTCATGTTCTCTATTAGCAAGAATGGACTTAATCAGCAAGAGCTTGTCTTTGTGGTATTGGGGACTCAACCTAAGGCCTTGGCATTGACCTATATCCCTAGATCTTTTTAGTTTTGGTACGGATTTATTTATTTGTTTATTTATTTATTTTATTTTATTTTATTTTATTTTTGGTAGCAGGAGTGCAACTCAGGACCTTGTTTTTGCCCAGCAGGTGCTTGTGCTGCTGAGCTATAGCTGTCTCCCAGACTTGTCTTTTTAAACAAAAAATAGTTTATTTTCAAGACAAATGTAGCTATCTTAAAAATATGACTCATGTGCATGTCAGCTACTTGAGTCAAAGTATTTTGATCATTGACAGTTACAGAAAGATTATTAATAAAGGTTTGAAATCATTTGTTTACATAGTGTATAATCTAAGATATCTCTTTTGATATTGTGAGACATGAGGCAAATAAGAACCATAATTAATTATACGTGTTTTGGAAAGTTTTCATAAAACCTTATATTCTAGCATTTAATTTGTATTACATTAGAAATGCCACTGAGTTCTTCTTGTCTGCTGATGGATATATTTAGCTCTCTTAAACACAATCCATAACTTGTAGTCAACCAACATCATTATGACCCCAAATATTGGTGCTTCAGGGCTGGGAGATAGCTCTGTGCTCTAAGCACCAGCCTGGCAAGCTCAAGGATCCAGATTCTATCTCCAGTACCATATTTCATGCTGGTCCCTTGCTAAACCAGGAGCACACCCCTGTAACGCTGGCCCACTCAGCTAGAGTCCTGGCTGCACAACTGTAATCCCTGTGCTGGGGAGGCTAAGAAGAGGAGGATCACCTCAAGTCTGAGCTTCATGGTGAGACCCTTTTCCAAATACATAAGTACATATTTAAAAAAAAGTGCAAACAATAAGGCAGAACAAGACGTTTTTCCTAATGAACACATATAATAAGATTATTGTTTCTTCTCATAAATACTTTTGTAAATTATCATAGGAATCACAAATCCTTAAAAATAAGCATGGGGACATCTAATTCTTTTTTTTTTTTTTTTTTTTTTGCCATATGCAAAATACCTACATATAAATCACCGACATGGTAATTATCATATTTGGCCTTAGATTTCCCCAACTAGGGTTAAGTAATATGTGTCTTCTAAAATTCTCAGAGACAGTGGAAAAATCATATTCCTGTGTAGTGGCTTTCATAGTATTCAGTAAATTCAGACCTAACCAAGGTTATTAAAACGTACATCTCATTTCTTGATGAGATGTTTAAACTGAATAGAAAAGGGGAAATAAAGGAAAAGAGAAACCAAGGAAAGCTAGTGAATCTATGTTTAAAACAAGATGTAGCGTCTCAGTGAATGAACAGGGAAACAAAGCTTTCAGAATGCAGATGCTCTAAAAATCAAACACAAGTAGCAAAGGAATGATGGCTGTGATCTGCTTTGAACTGTACTTTTGTTAGTGACATTTAAAGCCAGATAGCAATTCTGTACAATTACACCATTCTGAATTGTTCTAATAGAATCAAGCTCATAAAAGCACAAAATAATTATGGCTGCATTGGTGAAATGTGTGATAAACGGCTATAACAAGAGCTAACATTTGAGTACAAAATGGTGGTAAGAGTGAGAAAATATTGGCCCAGGCCAACATGCTATTGCACAGGAAGGCATAGATGAGAGTGGTTTAACACTTCACATTACGTCCCCAGTGCCAGCAGCATGCCTAGCAAATGACTACTATCGAGAAATGCCTATAGATTTACCTTCTGAATGAACTTCACTGATTACCAGGCCATAGAAACCATTAGTGAGTATTGATTGTTAAAAGAACGAGTGAAATATGAAAGGAAGACTAACAAGCAGTGTTTGGCCTCCTTTTACAAGCTCTTTACTAATTTCTTTTAGCCAAAACTGATATAGGAAGTGTTGCAAGAGACACTGAGGAATGATTTGGAAGCTGCTCGATGTCTAGGAAAGCCATGTTGCCCGTTTTCATTATCCTCTGGGAAGGTAACGAGATGCAGTGGCGATGCCAGAATAGGATGTGCTAGCAGACAGGGCTATTTTAGGTAAGTAGCAGCAGCAGTTAATGGACAGTGCAGAAGGCAAAAGTACTGTGTAAGTTGTTGAGATAGGGTAGAAGTGTTATAATAATGAAATATATGAGGAATTAGATAAGAAAAGAAAGATTTTACGAAGGTCTTAGAACATGAGTGTAATAAAATAGGAGTTATTCAGATTATTACTCTTGTCCATTTATATTTTTTAGTAGGTCATTTGGAAAAGTCACCAAGACATTCCAGATGCATATGGCTGAAAAGAAAATGATGTTAACCAAAAGGAATGTGCTAGGTAGATTTGAGTCATGAAGAATGCAGTTGATAGTTTCAATTACGGAAGAGAATAAGATCACCCAAGGAGAACAAGTTTAAGCAGGCAGCGGTGAAGGAAAAAAGTTATCTCAGCTCCCTGGCAGAACTCTGTAGAAATTTCTATTTACAGTTCATAGAAGTTCTTTCATGTTGCTTTATTTGTTTCAATACTAGAAGAAGAACATACTACTATATATCTATCTTAACTGCATATATATATATATATATATATATATATATATATATAGGTTCAATTTTTCAGTAAAGTAAAAGATATAGTCTTCTCTAGTTCTTAAATTTAAAATCAAATTCCCTGATAAGCAAAAAGTTTACCCTATTTTCCAATTAAGTACAAATTTCTAGAATTTACAACCCTTCAGGAACACAGATTAGAATTAGGAGACTGAAGTAATTTTTTCTAGCTAGCACTATGGGTTATTTATTGCTATTTAATTATGTGCATTTAAAGACTCTCTAGACTTTTAAAGTTGATTTGAAGGACATGAAAAACACAGGGTGTAAGCTGTTTGTCCTACAATTTAATTTACTTTTGTATGAATGACTAGTTAAAGAGTTTTGTGCATGTGGAATGGAGATCAGATACTTTGTTCACTTTATTTTAACTTTGTAGTCTTAAAAACAATTTGTATCAAGTACAAAATGGTTATCAAAGAGAAAGAAATTTGCACTCTGAAGAATTAATTTCATTATGGACAAAAAGAGATTTCATGTGACAAATACTTCTTACATGGGCCTTGAGCTAAACAATAAGGGGAATGATTTCTTGACATCTGACTTAAAGATGGCTGCCTATTACTATGAACTTCGCAGAGAATTTCACATGTTAGTTGAATTTTACACATTCTGACACCCTGCAAATTTTTAAGAGTTATCTCATCTGAGAGATGTGTAGCCGAGATTTCAGAATAGCCAACTAATTCAAGATGTTGGTCACTCACTGAAACAGACTAAGCAAGTACAAACCTGGAAACCTCACTTTGCTGGATGTCATCTGCTCGCAAGGAGCCATACACTGTCCAGTCAAGCAATGCAGGTGAGGAGGTCCTCCCACTGCTGAGGCAGCTCTGAACAAAAGACTCAGACAGCTGTGTAGACTCTGAGCCAAGTGGAGGAAAGAGAGTGAACAGGCAGACGTGGTATTCAGTCAGGGTAGGGAAGAGTCTCGAAGCTTCCCCTTCCTCTCTGCGTACGTAGCCCTCTACACAAGCGCCACAACATCTCTGCCCCTTAGGACAATGTGAATCACAGTCATCAGAACATTTCTGTGATGATGCAGTGCAGGTTTAGAATCCCAGCCCTCTGGAACGGAGAGGTGGAAGCACCTCAAGTTAGAGTCCAGCCGTGGAAACAGTGCTTTACTGAGATTCTTTCCCAAAATAAAAATTAAAGAATCAAAGGAGGGGATGCTGGAGGTATAGCTTACTGAGAAGGTTTTTTTTTTTTTTTTCAACCTTCAGCATTGCAAAACGAAGAAGAAAATCATGTGTTCTAATTAGAATGTATTATTTTCAGTAAAATACAAAATAACAAGCCCTTGTTAAGCTATAGAGGAAGGGAAACTCTTGCACATTGATTTTTGGAGTGTAAATTTCTTTGTGGGAAAGTATTGAGGTCCCTCAAAATAATAAAAAATCTAAAAACAGAAATACAGCAATCCTCCATAATAAATATATATATACAGACATCTATTAAAATCAGGCATACAGAACAAGCTTTTGCATCCAGCCCTTCATTGCAGGACTATTCACAACATATAGGTAATGGAAGCAACCTAACTATCTATTAATGAGTGAATGTGTACATGGACACTTACTTAAAAATGAATTTTTGTTATTCTCAGTGACATAAATGGAATGCAAGCTCACTTTGCTAAGAAAAACGTATGTGGTACAGACAGGCAAGTACCACAGGATCCCATCTGTATATGGAACCTAAGACAGTTTAGCTCAGAGATTTAAGTGACTGTCAGAGACCAACAAGAGTAACGGTTCAGGCAAGACTCGGAAATGCCAATCAACAGCTTCTGAGGAACAATTACACAACAGTAAAATTGCTGTTGTGCTACGGTTCAGCAGGGTGATGATAGTTAAATATCATACTTTGGATGTTTCCAAAGGCCTAGAAATGAACTTTCTAGGTACTCTCACCACAAATAAATTATAAATTTATGAGGAGATGGATATGCTAATTGTCCTGAGTTTATTATTTCATAGTATATGCATTTTTAAAAATATCACATGTCAATCTGTACATCTGTACAAGTGCTTCTTGTCAATTAAACTTTTTGCAGTACTGGGGATTGAACTCAGGACCTTGTACTTGCCAGGCAAGTGCTTATTCTACTGAGATAGCTCCCTGGCCCTGAAATTTCTAATTTTGTAAATGAACATGGAACTGAACAATAAGAGGAACACAAAGTGGCCTAGTAATATCATCTGGCCTGGAAAACCACACAGGATTTTAATCAGGTGACTGACTCCTTACCACTTCTCTTTTTATAGAAGGCACGAAAGTATCCTTCTGGCCTGGGAGATAGTTCAGTGGAATACATGCTTGCCTGGGAGGCACCAGGTCTTGGGTTTGATCTAGGGAACAAAACACAAAAATAAATGAACAAAAAAAGTCGTTTTGATTTATTTGGTGTGAAATTAAGAAGCTATCATTAAGCCAAGTTTGAATTTATGTGACTGAGTGTTGTGTATTGACTCTCAGGTTCCACTTTTCTCTCTTGCTAAAAATAATACATCTTCAGAATGGTTTTTAATCAAAAATTCATACATATATATATGTATATATATGAAATTTTGATTAAAAACCATATATATACACATATATATACATATATATATATGTGTATATATATACATATATATATATGTATATATATACACACATATATATACATATATATGTATATATATATACATATATATATGCATATATATGTATATATATATATATATACATATATATATGCTAAGGTCACTGTCCATGTCAGTAAATATAAGGTTAATCAATAAGGAACTACGAATCAGATATTTAAACTATTCCAATTCTTTTTTAAGAAAGAATTTTATGTTGCTCATTTCTTCTCAAGAGAAAATTCCAACTCAAATATATCCTCGAAATACTCCTTCTGTCAACTGCTTTAGCACAACATAAAATTTTGATAAAAATTTATAACGTGACATTTAATTTATGCCAAATTTACATTAGTGATTAGTAGCATACCATTCAATAAACCTAACTCGAGGCAACACAAGATATTGAAATTGTTTGGATTGTTACTTTAGGAAAATAAACTTCCCTGTTTCTGGGCTTTTCCATGGCAGTGGCTATGATATGGCTTCAGGTTGGAAATAGGGAATTTACACAGTGACATCGCAAAGTGGAATTAACAAAACATTTTCCATGCCTTTAGTTATTCAAAAGTATTTGCTTTTATCCTAATTAACACTTATTTTAAAATAATTTTTGTACTGGGCCTGCCATGCTGGCCCTGTCCTGGAGTGCACTGAGATGGCAATTGAGACTGGGTGTGGTGTTGGACTCCTGTAATCGCAGGTCTTGGGCGGCTACAAACAGGTGGACCACTAGGAGTCCAAATGGGTAGTGCGACCCTGAACATCCTGTAGAACCTTGCCTAAAATACAATAAATAAATAAATACATAAATACATAAATAAATACATAAATAAATAAATAAGTTTTGCCTGTTCGAATTGTGATATGTGCTTTGGTTAAGGTACGTTTTACTGAAACGCACAATCATCTCTTTATTATTTTCCTCTTGCTAAGCCTTAGATTTGTGTCTAGTAAAATATGAGTAGCTAAACTTATGTATTTGAAACAATCACAAAACCCGAATCTTTATAAACAAAAATTGAAACCTTTAAAAACATCATTTGTTGTTAATATCATTTTACCTTATTTCATATAAATATATATTTCATTACAATTTTGTTATTTTTAATGCACATGTTTTTATGTTCTTAAACTCTGATATATTCTCTTCCCCTCACTAAGCCATTGATTTAGGAGTTCTGTATTTTTTTCTTTTCTCTTTAATTTACATTTTATTTATTTATTTATTTTCAATATCACAGATGTGCTTCCATATAGCACAATATTTGAAGCAGAAATTTATGCTATATGCCAAAGTTATTAGTGCAAGCAATCTCAGGAGGTACAGTGTCAGAGAACAATGAAGACACGTAGCTGAATGGGTTCACCAGAGACAGCGTCCTACTCTGGCTGTGGATGGCACCGCCCAAAGGCTGTCGTCTTCCTCTGGATGAAATAAAAGGGAAAGGCAGGCTTGCAGCCTGCTGCTCACTGCCTGCTGCACGCTTTGCCAAGGACTTGGCTAAGATGCCCCATGCCCTGGGCCAGCTTGTCTTGGAGCCAGCAGACTATGCACTGAAACCTCTACAAACCAAGACCAAATTCAAAATAAATCCTTTCTCTTAATTTCTGAGTGTTTGTAGTTTTGTCTTAGCAAAAAAAAAAAAAAAAAAAAAAAAAAAAAAAAGTAAGGCGTAGGACTTGGCTCACTCACTTCTGAAGTTTGAGAAGTCCTACAATGACCATCTCTAAGCTAAAGAATGAAAGCAGGCAGCAACATAGTTCAGGCCAAGCCTGCAAGCCTCGGCATCAGGCTCCTAGACAGGGCATCTCAGCCTCAGGCCGAAAGTTGCTATTGCAACTCCTGGAGTCAAAAACCAAGAGAGCCTGGATTTCCCATGACCAAGGGCAGAACATAAGCATCTCCAACTCGGATGAGAGGGAGAAAGAATTCGCATTTCCTCTGTGCCTTAGTTACTTTTCTCTCTTTGCTACTACACAAAGTCCAAAAGACCAAATTATGGAAGGAAAGATTTTTTTTTTTTTTTTTTTAATCTCAGTTTGTGGAGGTTTCAGTCCAAGATCAGCTGACTATAAGGCAGAGTGGCATGACAGAGGGACAACAGTTCTGGACAATGGACAACAAAAGAAACAGGAGCAAAAAAAAAAAAAGGCAAGGGTATGGTTAAAAGCCTCTTTTCCTCCCTTGTATTGTATGCAGGCTTCCCACAGAGCAGGGCAGCACGAGGGCAGGTGTAGCCCTCTCACCACCTCCCTGCACTCCTCAACCTGTCCAGGACAGGACAACTCCTTGGCCTTCTGTACAGTACAGTTGGAGAAGCAGTAGCTCTGATTCCAGAGGCAAGGGCATGAAAACAGAGATCGAGGTTTGGCAAGCCAGCAGGGAAAAACCCAATCCTGACGACCGCATGAGGCTTTGGGGGAGCGTCCAAACACAAACGATGATGTTCTGTCTTTTGTTCTCCCTGGACTCTCTGCCTACTGGAGGACGCCAGGCCACAATGGTGAGAGCAGATGTTCCTTCCAGTGCCACACATACACATTGCAAGCAAAGTCAATTAGCACTACATGTAAACTGAAGTTTGAAAAACAGGATCTTTTTCAGCAATAGAAATAATGATGGAGAGCAAAGGGATAATTTCTGCATCTTTCTCCTTTTTTTTCTTAATTAAAATATACTTAAATAATTACTGTAGCTTTTTATTGATTCATCCAATAATTTTAAAAACTATAGTAATTTTATAAAACTTATAAAACTGACATAATTCATTATTCTTGTATCTCTCTCACACTATGGAAGTTTTTATATTGTTCAAGAATGCTGTAGATTTCCTTCCCTGGACTTTTATGCTGTCTGAAAAGTGATGGTATATGAATTGCAATAGCAAATGTGCCTTTAGATATCCTATGCACTACAGCTGACAAAGAATAAGGGATGAAAAATCCTGTATTGTCAAGCAGTCTTCAGAATTTTATAAATATATTAATACTTTTGAATTATTAAATCTTGACTAAGTTAACTGGACAATATTATTTTCACTCTGGATACATCAATAGGTCAATTATGTATTAAATACATAGAGCATAGTTAATAGGTAGTTTTTCCACTTAACATTTGGTATTTGGTATTCATCTATGCACCAGACAAATGAGAAAGTATTCCTGCAAGTTGAACAGCTGTTCCTATTACTTCTTCTATATGAGTACGGTCCTGGATAAAGGAAACAATGACCCAGAGGTGATCATGGAAGGAAAGGTGACCTGACTCTCCGTGTTTATGGACCTGTGAAGTCTAAGATATAGTTTCTTGGTTATTTTCATTATTGTAGAGTAGACAGAGAAGAAATTATCTTTAGTGTGCTGTTTCCTTGTATGAATCACACTTTACAAGCCATTCATGTCAGCCCATAATACAAACTAATCTTTTAATAAGACACTGTGTCCCCTTCCATATAGCTCACTGGAGTGAACAGTGAGTTCAGCTTTAATTGAAAATGATTATCTTTTCCTAAGGTGACCTTTTAACCCAAACTACAGTCTAAGATCATCTGTATATCTCACTGGTTTAAATACAGATGTTATTTTCATGGAATAGAGAATACTACACAAGATACTACTGATCAGAATTTCCACTACAAAATAATAATAATCTTCAAATTATAAATATTCTTTAACTATAAAGATAGTTAATGTTTATGATTTGGAGTGATGTAGCAATCGCCTCACTCAGAACAACTTGACTGGTCTACAAAAACATAATTAATTAAATTTTTTATATTTCCTTGTTTTCTAGTTTTACTGTAAGCCTTTTGTGGACCCTGAAAATGATAGCACTACCTCTCAGTGAATTTGACAATGAAAATAATTTATGTACCCTCATTTTGTCCTCCACATATTAATTATTTTTTCATATTCAGAGAATGTACTTTAAATTTATATACACACATACATACACAATTTCAGGTAACATTCAAATTCAGCCATCAACAGTAACAGAATATATAATATCCAAAAAGCATTATGGGTACAGTTAAAATAATTCTTAAGTAGCAACTGCAATTCAATGTAAATGGCTTCTCAAAAGTGTTTGAGACAGTTTATTTTCTTTAAATTTCACAACATTCTTTTAAGAGTATGAGAATGCACTGTCATTGTCATCTTTTTTTTCCTTCTTAAGGAAAGAAACTTTCACTCACAATTTGTGTTAAAAATTCCTAGTGTTAAAAAGTAGCTTGTATTGTTTTCATTGGATTATCTTCAGCTATTATGTCACAGAATGAACCAAATGACCTCCTAAAGTCCTGATTTCCATCAAAGCACAGAGCAGAAGGCAAAGAAGAAAGTCAAAGTAGCATGATGTTGTCACAAAAAAATAATTATGTAAATAATTCATAGAAAAGAACTGATTGCTCATAGTTGCTTCACTTACAAAAAGGCCCCCTAGGGCTGGGGAGATAGCTCAGTGGAATAAGTGCTTGCCAGGCAAGTCCAAGGTCCTGAGTTGGATCCCTGGTACTGAAAAAAAAAGAAAAAAGAAAAAAAAAAAAGGTAATATATTATAGTCGGGCGTGGTGGCTCACGTCTGTAATCCCAGCACTCGGAAGGCTGAGGCAGGAGGATTGGTGAGAGTTCGAGACCAGCCTGGGCTACAAAAGTGAGCTCAAGGCCAGCCTGAACTGCATAGCAAGACCCTGTCTCAAAAAGACAAAAAAAAAAAAAAAAAGGCCCCCTAAAACTTGTATTTTTTTATTATAAAATGAGAATTCTCATTCTTGCCACTGACCTCTGTCTATAGGCTGCATGGTGACATGGAAGAACAAACCAAAGTTGAATTGCTGATGGCCAAGAAGGGCAAACCAATTCAAGCCACTTAAATATCAGAGGCCTTAGTTTAGTACTATATATTTAACTAGTTACCAACATACATAATTAATATACTTATTTTTATTCATTTTAATGAGAAAAAGATAAAATGGCAACGAAACATTTTCAAAACGAGTTAGTAAGATGGTTACAATAATTAATACAATGGATATCGTTGTCTTCATAGTATTCAGGGGACAAGATGCAGACCTAATATCTTAACTAAACAATATTAATATAAGCTTTTCTTCTCAATGAATTAAGAGAAAGTAGCTGTATATCTATCCTAACTCTCTTGTGTATACACATGTAATTTTTTAAATTTTTTCTTTTTAAACTTTCTAATGCTAGGACAAAATATGGCATGTTCTATAAGTACACTGTAATTAAAAGATACAGTATGAAGAATAAAACAAAAAGTATCATTAAATAATATTTAGAAATTTAATTAAATATTAATTAATTAAAAATTAAATTAAATATTTCAAAACAATATCCAAAGTTCAAATCAAATCATGAGTCCAACTTAGAGTCCAGAATATTGTGTATTATATATACAAATCTGTAATCAATTCATAGTACTCACATACTATCTGAATATATATATATATATATATATATATATATATATATATACTAAGAAAATATTTCCATGGTAGTAAGGAATTACTAGGAATAAAACAAAACATAAATAATTAAATGGAAAATATATGACCAGAACTTCTAACATTTTGGAGATAGGGTATCACACAAAGTTCTAGTATGTCATGCACAAGGACAGCGTCCATGAGGCTTACTGGTGGCCAAGTGTCACTTGTGGAGCTGAGCTACTGCTAGTTTCTTGATATCCACCCTGTAGACCCAGACAGAATTATGACCCATAAGGTGCAGGAGAAGTCCATTTGTAGAATATACTGATTAAAATATTTTGCTGCTGTATACAAAAGTTAAAAGAATGCTGTTATCTATCTCTTTTTCTCCTGTGTTCAATTGTTTGCCATATTTGGTGGGTTCTTTAATTCTCTGTCATGGAATTATGGTCATTTTGATCCCTCTGTAGAATATCTTTTAGTAAACTGCGGAAGGTTGGCTTTGTCGTCATGACATTCTTTCGTTGTTCTTTGTCATGGAAGTATTTCACTTCTGTATAAAACTTGAAATAGAGTTTTGCAGGGTACAACAGACTGGGCTAAAATTTGTTTTTATGGAGGACTTAAAGTACTCTGCTCTATTCTCTTCTTGACTTGATGGTTTATTTGGAGAAATATGCCATTATTATGATGGGTTTTCCTTTAAATATGATATGTTTCTTTTCTCTAGCAGCTTCTAGTGTACTATTCCTGTGCTGAATTCCTGGAATCTTGATTATTATATGCCTGAGTGTCATTTTAATGGGTTGATGTTATTTAGAGTTCTTTGTGTTCCAGTTGCCTGAATGTCAAAATTGTTTCCCCATATTTGGGAAATTTTCTGCTATTAATTTTGCCCATATATTTTCTATATCATTTTATTGACACTTTCTTTCTCATTGATGCCTATTAGTCTTAATGTTGTTCATCTTTGCATCTTGCAGATATTGAATGATTTTTTCCTGTATTCTAGTTGTCTTTAAGAGATCTTTCCCTACCTTTTCACTAGCTGCAATGGTGTCTTTAAGATCTGAAAGTCTATTTTTCACTTTGATTCAAATGTTTTTTTTTTTTCAGCTTGTGATCAAGGTTTTAAATTCCTATATAGTGCTATGAATCTGCTTCATACATTCTCTTACTTTCCTATGTTGCTCATTCAAGGATTCCATCATTTTTCTATTCTCCTCAATTGTTTTTTGTATCAGTGTCTTCTTTACAAGCACTTAATACTTCTTTTGTTATAGGTGTTATTTCTTTCTTTACTAGAGGAATTATTTCTGATCTTATTTTCTCCATACCTTTTTAAAGTTGTTTCTTTACTTCAGATGCTATCATTTCAGAGAGCTAAGGTGTGTGATTTTCTATTTCTTCTATGCTATCATCTCCTGCATTTACTCTGGGTGAGCTCGGGGCCTGAGAATGCATTTTGCTCCTTCTCTTTGCCATTTTGTATAGCCCTGCCTTCTGACCTTTGGTGTTGGGCTTTGGTAGAGTTCTTTTTTTTTTTTTTTGGTAGCGTTCTTACCTTAGCACCAGGTCCAGATCTTCCTCCTTTTTTTTTTTTTTTTTTTTTTTTTTTTTTTTTTTGAGGCAGGGTCTCTCTCTGCAGTTCAGGCTGGCCTTGAGCTCACTTTTGTAACCCAGGCTGGTCTCAAACTCGCACTGATCCTCCTGTCTCAGCCTCCCAAGTGCTGGTATTACAGGCGTGCACCACCACGCCCGGCCACTTCTTCCTCTTGTAGCCTTTAGAGGTGAACCTGCTATGCCACTCTGGCAAGATGTTCTCCCCCTGGATCAGCTGGATGGGCCTTGTCTCTAATCTCTCTGCGGGGAATTCTGCCACAGTTTTCCATACTGTGTCTGTTCGATCGATGAAGTTCCCCTCACATGCTGGGCCTTGTTGCTGGGCTGAATGAGTTCCTGGTCTGTCCCCGACAGTCCCACTCACATACTGGGCCTGGTTCCTGAGTTGGATAAGTCTATTATATTTATGTAATAAATAATAATATTTGTTTATTATAGTTTATTATAATAAATAAATGAAATTATTTTACTAAAGTAACAAAAGTTTTGAGTAAAATCCCCATTCATTTACATAGTAGAGAAACAGTTGGGTGGATCTCAATTACTCATTCTGTATAGATTTTTAAAGTCTCTGAATAATATTCTATTATATTTACCCAATATATGATTATTTGAGAAATCAAGGCCTAAAGAAATATGGCTATCTGCACAATCTATGGCAATGGGGCATGATAATCAGGCCAACAACCTACTTTCAAGTTTGTATTTCTATTCCCACCGCGATGTACCAATTAAAAGAACTTGATTTTAATTCCAAACAACATATTAGACCTAATTACCTGATGCACTGCCTGCTTTGAATATTGTTTAACCCTTGAAGTGTGGCTGACTATTTAATATATGATCTGTAAAGTATTGTGAAAATCAAAGATAACCTATAGCTTCAATTACAGATTATGGTTTTTGAAACGAAACTGATTCAAGATTGAAGAATTTTCCTTCAGCTGAGATAGAAGATGGCAAAGCTAAATAAGCCATAGGGCAGTGCTTATGAAGGCCAGGCTGCAAAGACTGTGCTGCCTCTATAGACTCTTGAGTCAAAATGTAGAAAGAAAAAGTTCCACTATGCAGGAAGTAACAGAACTGTTAGTGAAATGACATAATGGTTGTAACCTGTGTGACCTGATGAAGATTGCAGAAATCAAAATTGATTTTTAAAACAAGGTTAAGAAAATGAAAACAGAAAACAGCCACACACCTACCTCTTCCTGCCTTAGACTCCAAAATGAGGAATTTAACTCAATAGCCATTTATCATGATTGCCTAATATTAAATTTTCCTCATTTAGGACACCAGCCTTTTTAATTTTTTGGGAGGAGGATGGACTAGGTTTCAAACTCACAGCCTTGCACTTGCCAGGCAGGCACTTGTGCCACGGAGCTATCTCCGTCACCTCGCCTTTTTAATTTTGATCCTTTTAAATCAACATTTTATTATCAAATGTTTCATCTTTTCCTTTAAAATATTTGAATGGAAGTTACAATTTTAAATAAACAGAGCCAAAAGGATGAAAATAAACTCATCATTTGTAGGAAAAAGAAAGCACATTGAAACCAGTGTTAAAATAATCAAATGTGATTTTAGATGTCACAAGGTTTCTCTTATAGGAGAAACCCAAAATAAAAAAAAAAAATTTTTTTAGATAATACAAAGTAGGGAGATGGATCATTCTCACATAGGAAAATGATTAAGAGTAGGAAGGAGGGTCAGGGAGATAGCTCAGTGGCAGAAGCACCTGCCTAGCAAGGGTAACATCCGGAATTCTATCCCTGGTACTACAAAAAGAAAAGAAAGAAAAGTGAGAGAGAGAGAGAGAGAGAGAGAGAGAGAGAGAGAGAGAGAGAGAGAGGAATTAAAAATAGAATCAAGATGTCTTACATGTACCACCTCCTCACAAAAAGGTGAACATTATATATTGCAAGCATGTACCACTAAAAGTAAAAAGTAAGGAGAATTTATCAAAAATAATAAGAGGACAAAATAATACTTCGACAAAAAAGTCAAAGCAAACCAGGTTCAGAGCAGCAAAAACGTCTGTTTGATATCACTGTACATTCTCCGTTGAACTCAGAATTTTTGAAGAAATATCAGGCTTCTCTGTCTTCTATAGGGCAATATAGGAGAGAAAGACAGAACACCTTTATTTCCAAATGGAGAGAGAAAGCCTCGAGACCAGATATACCTCACTTTTTTTTTACAGTTCTTATTAAAGACTTGATTTTGAGCCATCTCAGAAACATAGCCCCATAGATAAAAGACTTGTAAAGGAAGTTCAGAGAAGCGTAGCAGAAATGATTAAGGGAATATAGGTTTTGACTTATGAAAGAAGTTTTAAAATTTGAAGTCCTTCTAGCTATGTAAAAGGATGACTAAAAAGGCAAGATGATAAAAGCCTACAAAAATTTCAAAGGTGTGAGAACAGCAAAGACAAAGAATTGCTGAGCATTTGCCTGGACCTATGACTAAATGAAAGGAGCAAATGGGTGGAGTTAAAATGACAAAAATGGGCAAAACATCATAAGGAAATAAGTCTTCAGGTGTATAATCCTTCTCTAACTGCAGAGAGAACAGGGAGCTTGCTACTTCTAAGAGGATTCCCCGCTCTACATATACACATTAATATTAACACATATGTGCACACATGTCTCATTCATAGTGCAAAAGATAGGCCAGGACTTTTGATTTAAAAGTTGTGTATTTTAGATGTCTATATGTGTCTGTTAATATGTAAATGCAATTTTGTATAAAATAAATACATTTATCTACCCTGTTGTGCTCGATGAAGAGTACTAATAACTAGTACCCTAAAATATAGAAGACACGTTCATTACTGAAGAAGCATCATCATGGCAAATGACTATCAACTATTTCTGCACAAACTCTTCCATATCCAGAAAGCTTTAAACCCTGAAAATATTCCTTTCACCGTGAGGCTTTTGTAGTACCAGCTTTCATGTTATGTAAGTCTGTTTCTGTTTCATTACAATTTTCTTTATAAACTCAGATGTAATTTTACTAATTATACTCAGTATGGCACAGCAATCTATTTGAAGACAGCTACCAGAAGTCAATTAAAGTGCTACAATTTCTGGCCATTAATTTCCATGTCAAATTTTTTTCTAACACACACTTTTATCTCATGATGATTACCTGAATGTGCTTCAGTTTATTGAACATTCACCTTAATTTTCATAATCAATTAGAGCTAACCAAAACAAATTCATTAAAAGATATAAATAAGAGTGAGAATGTATGGCTCTATGGAAATGTATATAGATATAGATATAGATATAGATATGCATATATATATATATAATTTCTATGTTACTGAACAAATATTGCAAATATAGCAAAGTAATCCATAAGCTATCCTCTTCTAAAGAGGCACTTTGTACAAATTATAAACACTTTAAACAAAAAGGTCAGCTCTGTTTTGTCTTTAAATTTGCCCTATTAAAATGATGGCTTTGCATGGTTTTTATGTTATATAACCTCAATTAGTGTTAGAGGATGTATATTTCTTAGATAAGAAAAAAAGAAATTGCTGTTAGAGATCCTCTTTGTTTAACTATGTGCAGAAAGCAGGCAGCCAATAAGGGAACCAGCAAAGTTTGAGAAACTTTCTGCGAACTAGTTTGTTTTTCCAACATCTACTGAAATAGAAGTTGGGACAAGGTGCTGTCCACTCTCTGGGAATCTGTTCCTGCAACACTTTAAAGTCATTGAGGAGACAGTTGACGAAGATTGTGCTGAGCTGTGAAAGGCTCAAGTCAACAACTCCTGACAATCGCCAGTTGTGCTGATAACTCACTACTATTCTGAACTGTTGCACTATATTGGGTTAGTTTGTTGAATTCAGTTACCTACAACATTTGGTCTGGCATCAAGTATGAAAAGGTCCTTTAAGGCTGCTCCAAATACTGCTTCTCTAACTGCAGTGGAACACCCATCTCTGACAAAACAAAACAAGAGAATGGGGATTAAAAATAAAGGACCATAGCCGGGCGTGGTGGCGCATGCCTGTAATCCCAGCACTCGGGAAGCTGAGGCAGGAGGATCGGTGTGAGTTAAGACCAGCCTGGGCTACAAAAGTGAGCTCAAGACCAGCCTGAACTGCATAGTGAGACCCTGTCTCAAAAAAAAAAAAAAAAAAATTAAAATTAGAATTATAAATAAATAAATAAATAAATAAATAAATAAATAAAGGACCATGAAGATAGGATAGATACACAGCTGTTTTCTCTTAGTTCATTCATTGAGGAGAAAGATTTGTCCTAATATTGTTTCAGACAAGATTTTATGGCTGAGGGCTGGCCAAATAACTCAGTAGATTAAAGCATCTGCAAGAAGGCACAGGGACTGGGGTTTTGATCCCCATGGTTGTCCTGCCAGCCCCATTCCTGGAGCAGGCTGAGACAATTGAGACTGGGCATGGTGGCTCATGCTTGTAATCTGAGCTCTTGGGAATCTGTGAACAGGCGGATCACTACGTTTCTGATTTAGTGGTGAGCCCCTGAACACCCTGTAGACCCTTCCCTAAAAATACAAAAAAGGTATCATATATGTATCTTGTCCTTTGAATAACTACTACAAAGACAACAATATGCAATGTAATATATCAATTATTGCAACTGTCCTACTAACCTGTTTTGAAACTGTTTATTGCTATTTTATTTTTTTCTCAGTAAAATGAGTAAAAAATGTTTTAGATACTATAAGCAAACAAAAGAAAATTGTGAATGATATCCACTTATGTGATAATATGTTGAATTTCAGCAACCATATAAAACTGTTTACTGCATACATTTCTTAGTATTCTGCAGTTTCTTTTACCTCCTGTTGATAAAATTAAGATTTAACATATCACTGGAAAGCTGGGTAGAGTGCTGCATGCCTGCAATCCCAGCGCTGGAAAGGCTGAGATAGGAGGATTGCTGTGAGTTGGAGACCAGCTTGGGCTACAAAGTGAGCTCAAGTCCACCCCAAACTGCATAGCATAACCCTGTCTGAAGAAGGTGAAAGAAAAAAAGAAAGAAAGATAGATAGATAGATAGATAGATAGATAGATAGATAGATAGATAGATAGATATCATTAGAAATTTTTATGGCAGACCAGCCATTCAAGTAAATGCCTATATTGATATAATTAATGATTGACTAACATTAAGCATTTTATATCTACTCTGGTGCTGATATGTGGTTTTTTTTCTTATCTACTGACATAGAAGATCTTATGCTTGTTTCCTTTGAGTTTAATTAATCCAACTTAATTTTATTTCTTCTTTCCTTTTGATACTTGTGAATTCTGTCACCAAAACTAATGAAATGTTATTATTCTACACCTTTGTTTTTAAATTTTATTAGTACATGTTTGCAGTACATGATTACACTCCTGTAGGAAATTGATACAGATTAATAACACATTGACTTTTTTCTTCTGTCCTCTGCCCATTTATTCTTATAGCATCAGATTCATGTGTTTACCTTAGAAGACCTTATAAAGTTACTCTCATATATACAGATAAAAAGCCAGAGTAATAGACCAAAGAATATATAAAACAATTGTATGAACTCATGGTACATGATTAGATTTCCTGTCATTTTGAAAAAAAAAAAAAACCACTAAAATTTGGTAAAATATTTTATAATTGAAGTGATATCCTTGTTAAAGTTATTTCCAGAAAAAACACTGAGAGAGACATACATGGAGCTTTATGGTATTAGAAATGTATTTTCCAAAAAGAGCATGTTATTCATCTATTCCTATATTGCTGCCTAATAAGTTGCCTAGCCATTCTGTTGCTCTACTATCCTTTACATATGAAGATTATCTGAATAATATAAAGATACTTTGGAAAATGAAAATAAATAGTTACATAGTGTCATTCATCCACTGAACAAAAATTTTTAGTAATGATGTTTACTATTTACAGTAAACATCCAGGTCCATCATAACAAATAGGTTGCATTGCATTATACATGATCACAGAATATTACCAATCCATACTGCAATTCAAGTATTAAAGAGAGGGCATAAAATATTAAAATTCTCATAAGGAGAAACACTCTATATGTACAGCAACATAATATAGATTACAAATAAAGGGTTGACTTCTCCACCACTGGTGGGAGAGAAGGCTGATACAATTATTATGGAAATCAGTATGAAGATTTCTCAAAATGGTAGGATTAGAGATTCCATTCAAGTCAGCTATTTCCCTCCTAGATTTTTTTCCAAAAGAACTGAAATCATCATACCACAGCAATATATGTTCACCCATGTTTATAGCAGTACAATGTATCATAGCTAAATCTTGGAAACAACCCAAAGACCCATCAACTGGGGAATGGATTTAAAATATGGAATTTTAACACAGTGGAGCATTACACAGATACAGAATAGACAAATCTGAGATTTTCAAAAATAAGTGGATCTATCTGTACATATATGCAGGGCAATTTGGATGACTGCACTCTCAATTTGTACTGGTCTTTTGAAAGGGGGAGTTAATGCTTAAATTTTTTGTTTTTATTCTTATTATTTTTGTATAACATTTTTGTTGTTGTTCTGTCATATTCTTTTTTAAACTAGTGTCACACATTTACATTGGGTAGCCTAAACAACTAATTAGAAGACAGCCTCATGCAATACAGAAACTACTGTTGAATTATTATTGTTGAGTTTAATTCTGTATTGTTTCTAATGCTGCTTTTTAAATTACTATTTTGTATTCTTTACAAAATAAAAAGTGGTTGAGACCAGATGTCTAGAGTCCCTTTTTGATTCTGCCATATTTAATAGTATGGGTTGAGTTATTAATTTTCTTTGACCTCATTTCATTAATAAAATGAGAAATTATTTTTAACTTACATTCCATATAATCTGTGAGGTTGAAATTTATTTAGTGTATTCATATTTTCACTTAAAATAGATTATTTTTGAAAAATACTATTACAGTATCATTAAAATCAGTATTTCAAATATAAATACTACCATTTGAAATTACATTGTTTGTTCTTGTCAAATACATTAGTATGTGACAGCACTGTAATTTTTGGCTGACCATACTAAACTTTTAATTGATTTAATTATTATTCCTTGACACTTGAATACTCTCTACCCAGCATCATTCTATTATTTCATCCTTTTTTATGAAATGAAATTCATGATGTTCAAACTTTAAATGAGTTTGGCTGAGAAAATGATATTTATCAAGTATTGAATTGTGTTATTCTATCACTGCTATCTCAATTGCAAAATTGTCACACCACCTTGGCACTCTAAATGAAAGGAAGTATATTGGCTTTTTCTGAAATCTCCCCTCAAGTAAATGACTTTGAAAAAAATGCATGAAAATGAGGAATGCTATAGGCAATCTCATCATGAGTTTCCCTCTGTCTAATCAGCTTCACAGGCCTTGGAAAAATGCAGAGTGACGCAGGCTGCATCTTGCCCGAGCCCACCAAGGCTCCTGTCTGCCACAATCCTTTAATGTTATTCTTAGCTGCACTGATTCTGTAGACGGCTTACCTTCTACATAACACCCTAATGGCCTGTGAAGGAAAAAAGGAACTTTAATCTAATCTAATTTCTTTTTTGATTTTTTGCATCTCTAGAATATGACCTTTAAACCACATCTTTACAAAATACTAAGAAAATAGAAACTGTCTCATTTACCTGAAGCACTGAGCCACTCTTCACACCCAGCTCAAACCTGGCATTAAAAGTGGTCATCACTGGCATACAGTACTTGTACTCTTCTTTCTTTCACCTCATGACAACTTTGAAAAAACAACAGAAATCTTTTCTTTTGAAACAGATGCACATCATAAAGTGCTCATTACCTCTGCTGTTCTACTGTAGTGTTTGACTTTGGAATCTCTATTTGAGAATGAAATGTTGATGTTTCAAAAGTAAAATAATTAGAAAATACTTGCAAAATGCATTGAAATCAACTGTTGCTTTGACATTACAAATATATTCTTTGCAATTCCTCTGGACTTCTAACTCATTGACATTGCTAATGCGCCCTTCTTTTCATGGCACCAGTTGTTTCAATGTCAAAACTGCACCAGAATGGCCTTTCACCAGCTAATAGCTATTTTATAAAGCATTGAAAAAAGTATGTTTGTAGATGGGAAGTAAATATATTAAAATTAGTTTTCCCTTAAAATAATAACATGCCAGAAGAAAATATAGCTAGGTTTTTATAATGAATATATTTTGACAAATAAGATGAGCAAATATTCTCTTTGAACAATGATTCTCAATTTATGACATCTTAGAATTTAATTGTTTTTTCCATACACATGTGGTCCACTCCCAGAAAGAGGTTACACTTCTTGCTTTTACCCAATTCACCCTTGCGTGGTTGAAATGAACCCATATCTTGACAATAATAATGAATAGCCTCATACAATGAGAGTTGCAATTTAAAACTTGAACTTAAAAATAGACATAAACATGGAGAGATGCACAGTATTTCATCAATGGTAATTAAAATGATTTTTCTAACTTTTGGAAGAAAGAGTTTATAACCATATATGCCATGGTGAACTCAAGGAAGAAACAATAATGCTCAAGTTGTTTAAGTTTGCTATTCTCAGAGGTAATTAGTTGAATTTTTTACCTTGTTTTGGAAAAGATGTATAAAAATATATTGACAGAGTCTGAAAAATGTGTGACAGAATAAATATCTATGTATTCATTTGTTCACAAAACATAAAACTATTGTTACTTTTTTTTTTTTTTTTGTCTTTTTGAGACAGGGTCTTGTTATGCATTTCAGGCTGGCCTTGAGCTCACTTTGGTAGCCCAGGCTGGTCTCGAACTCACACCGATCCTCCTGCCTCAGCCTCCCAAGTGCTGGGATTACAGGCATGCACCACCACACCCTGCTATCGTTACTTTTTTGATAGCCATCATATAACAATTTCAAATAAACATAAATGAATCAAAGGCCAAATTTGAACATTTTTATGGGACCATCAAGTGAAAAGAGTATTTTTCAACATTAGCTTCTTGCTATAGAACAAATTATTAGGAACTTATAAGTTTAAAACCATAGATTTTATTCAATGTCCAGGAATTGGACACTGCATAGCTAGACCCACTACATAAAAGTCCATAACACTATGTGCAAGATGTTGACTTGAGCCATCTTGTCATCTGTAAGCCGGGAAAGCAGTCTACTTCTAAGCTATGTAAGAGAGCTTCATATGTTTATTAACCATCTGTACTAGTTACTTTCTTGTTAATAACTGGCATGTCTCAATTTAAGAAAACAAAGTTTATAGAATATCCAGTCTGTGGTCCAATGGCTCCAGGACAGAGTGGCATAGGAGAGGCAGTGCAGTGGAGAATTAGCTTGTGCTTCCCATGGCCAGTGGGAAGGAACGGGAGAAGAGCAGGGGAGGATCTGGGAAGATAGAACATTCTAGGGTATCCCCTGAGTAACCCACATTTTCCAAGAGGATCTTAACTCCTAACTGGGAGCAAGCCGGAAAACTCCACACTCCAATCATCCCCCCTGAAGCCCTACACATGAGCACATATTGCTTTGGAGAATATCTAGAAACAAGCCATCACATCACCTCCAGTTCCCTCAGGTCACTCACGCTTCCAAGCCAGGAGGCCATTACCATAAGCAGCTCACAACATGACAATTTATTTGTTTGAGGCCAATATAACAATTGGAGCAAGACTGAGTCTTAGAATTCCTGTTTGTTGTAAGTTATACATCACAAGTGAAGGCACTGTACAAGGCAAAGTAGAAGAAAGCAAGACTAACGAGAAGAAAATAAACCTAGAGACTGCTTGCCACTGCACTCAACATTATTATGTGTTTCCAGAATAAATATAATTACATACATTAGTAGTTAGAAAAGAAGTATTCACAAATTTAAAAGTGCTATTGAAAGAGGCCACCTTACGTAATTCAGTTCTGTCCATGTCTCTTTCAAACCATCCCAGGGCCTCAGTGAAATGGCCAAAAATGAGTAAGTGGTCATATGGCTAAATGCAAGAGCTGAATTTAGTTGTTTAGTCCCTCGACTTATACACAAATGATAAAGAGTGGTGAGGAGACATTGCTACAGAGAGCCACATGATGCTAGACTGGTGGATAGATAGCCATTAATTTAGGTTTTTCTCCATGTCCCCTGGTAACCCCAAGACCTCTAGAAGTTCTATTTTAGGCTGATTTAATGTTTGCTCATGTGACCTGTTTTGATCTGTGAAAGAGTAGCAAATATATTCCTAGCAGAGACTTCTATAGTAATTAAGAATCGGGGCTTTTTCTCTCTCTTATCTTGACATCTGTCACACCATGGGACTAACCCACTGTATAAAGACAGGCATAATCTCACCTCTATCGTTTCAGTCAGTAATTATTCGATTGTTAGAAACAGGTCTTCCCATTTAACCTGTACCTGACTGCTAACACAAGTCAAACCATAATGAGACCAAGAAACCAGAAACAGACTAAACCATCATGAGAATGTCCATGCTAACCCTAACTAATGACCCACAGAAACACAGGTAAAAGTATTTGAGTCTAGTAGTTTTCTTGGTTCTCTTTCATGCAGCAAAAGGTAGGTGACCTATATACCCATGTTTATATCCAATAAATGTAATGCTTAAACTTTACAGTCCACATGTATTATTGCATACTGATTATGTTATAGAAGATAGACTAATAGCAAAGTGGATATATTATCAGAAATAGTCACCGTACTACTAAATTTCAAGATTCTTTTTTGTTTCTTTTTACAATGCAGTAGCTATCAGAAGTAGGCCTAGCAAATACCATTGCTGGACAATGAGATATTTTACATGACTTTTATAAATTAGGACATTTCCCCATTTTTTCTTAAGAAAAAGATTTTCTATTGCCTGCTTACAGTGAGCAAGTGTGTAATCAAGGAGTCCAGGGAGAATTACGCCACGTCAGCCATTTTTAGTAACCAGTACATTACAGCTGCATTTGTACTGCATAAGAAAACAAAAATTTAATTAGCTATATTGTAGAAGGAGACACAGATGGATGCATTAAAAATATGCATACGTCAAAGGAAGAAAAGTTGCTGTAGTTTGGTTTTTATAAGAAAAGGAATAATATATATCTAATACATACATATGTGTGTGTATGTGTGTGTGTGTGTGTGTGTGTGTGTATGTGTGTTGAAAAGGAACTGCTACTCTATCCTGTTATTTTGATTAAGGAACAGCAAAAAGGTTAGGGGCTTTTCTGAGCGACAATCTGCAGCTATAAATAGAATTTACAGAGTATTTTATCCTATTATGAAAGCATTTTATGCTATTTAACGGAAAACAGCATTTAAATAAGTCCATGCTGCCTAAATTTAAAGTACTACGTCATTGTTTTTTAAATGATAGAACTTTGCAACTTTAATGGATTTCCTCTGTTCATTAATAAAATATTTAGATAGAAAGCAAGATATTAATAACCTAAGCATTTTAGAGGCTGAGCCTATAAATGTTTCAACGAGCATGCAAACATTCAGAAATTTTTCTTTATTTATCATATTGCATCACATTTGGGACAATAAGACAGCTCAGTGGACTAAGAGATTGCTTCGGCAAGCACAGGGACCAGGGTTTGATTCCCAGCACCACATGTCACACCACCCCTGCTGCCAGGTACAGTGAGCTGCCACTGAGACCAGGCATGGTGGCACATGCCTATAATCCAAGCCCTTGGAAGATTGAAAACAGAGGGATCACTGATTCCAAGCTGTTTAGAAAGACCTAGTACAAAATAAATTAAAATTAAAAAAAAAATTACTGCTTTGCAGACAGCTGACCAAGAACTGAAACCTCAGAAAGCAGGTAGTAAATAAACTTTGATTCCTTCTAAATTGCATGTATTTTGTCCCAGCAACGGTAATGCAAATAACACATCATACACCAGCAATACAAAATCTCTAGTAGTATTCCAAATACAATGCTTTATCTTATACCCTTTTGTGCCTATTTATCTGTTAAAATATCCTTGTAAGTATGCATTATAGGCAGATCTGAAAACTTCTAGTTTGACCTAGATATTTTCTGCAATATTAAATGAGTCTAATGATTTAATAAATTTTACTTTCTTCCTGCTCTTACATCTTTCCTGCATCTCCATGTTTGTACCTCACTTGAAGTATTATGATGTTCCCTATAAATTATTTTTTTAATTTGGTGTCTTGAACATATATCTTGCGCATTATGCTAAACTTACATTGTGTGTATGTGTGTATGTGTGCATGTGTGTGTGTGTGTCTGTGTGTGCTCAAATTGACCAAGGTTACTTGAGAAAATTTTGTTTTATTTATCATTTTTCTGACTCTCTAGTCCATTAGGACATCATTTAGCTGAACGAAGAAACAGTACAATAAATATTTGTTACATAGACCTAGAGAACTGATTATAAATCTGATTATTTTGAAACTTGTGGAAGAATATTTTCATAATGGAAACAACATTAAGTGAAATCTCAGTGTAGATTCCCCTAAAAATATAAAATCTCATTAAACAAAATGCTTTAGTCATTTTCATGCAAATTCCCATAAGAGATATTTATAGTGTCAGATTTCTCTCCCTGAGATTCATCTCAGAAATGCAATTCTAATAAAGATATAGTTATTTTTTCAAGGTATGAAAATTCATCATCTATTTTAATATTCAGTGGTGCTGTTATGCAGATATATTTCCAGTGTAGAATGTATTACTAATGTGTTAATCACATAACATCTAGTTGCCATTATATGCTCTTACTAATTTAATATTTTTCTTTACTTCCTCCTGAGATTTCTATATAAAGAACAACATATTATATTTTTAAAAGCTTCTAAGTAGATGGCAAATGCAAATAGGAAGCACAGAGAGGAAATGGGAAACGTTCCATGGACAACATTAATTTATAGAATTTGTATTAATAATTATGAAAAAGAGATACAAGGAATTTAATATTCACAGACTATTATATTATGGCAGTTTCATTCTTAAAAATTCTCATCAAATATCATTTTTAAGCCTCGATTTAATGATGTATGAACTAAGTGAAAACATCACTAGCAAAATCTGGAAAGGAAACTAAAATATAATTCTGGAGTGAAATTATAATAACTTCCATGAAAGTAAACTAGAAGGCTACAAAAGCAGATTTGGCCAGGAATCCTGCAGTGAAATTATAATAATTTTTATGAAAGTATAAAAAATGTTATGAAAGGAAAAGTGAAAATGTCATTAGGAAAATGTAGGAAATAAACTCAAATATAATTCCGGAGTGAAGCAACAATAACTTTTATGAAAGTAAACTAGAAGGATACAAGAGCAGATTTGACCGGGAAGAAAAGGAACATCAAGAAACAAAGATCGATTGCCGGGTGTGATGGCGCACGCCTGTAATCCCAGCACTCGGGAGGCTGAGGCAGGAGGATTGGTGCGAGTTCGAGACCAGCCTGGGCTACAAAAGTAAGCTCAAGGCCAGCCTCAACTGCATAGTGAGACCCTGTCTCAAAAAAAAAAAAAAAAAAAAAAAAAAAAAAAAAAAAAAAAAAAGAAAGAAACAAAGATCGCACAAACTGCAGAAGAGAAAGAAGAGACGGAATGGAGGCAGGCCGACTCTAGCCAACAGCCGAAAGCAGAGCTCGGCTGCGCAGTGCCTGGCTAGCAAGCAAGGGGCTATTTCATTGGTTTCTTTGTCTTGTTATTTGGAGTCAAACTCGGGACCTTCCATTTGCCAGGCAGGTGCTGTGCCACCTAGCTAAATTCCCAGCCACAAGCATGAGGTCATGAGTTTAATTCCTGGTACAAATAAATAAATAAATAAGCAAACAAGCAAATAAATAAATAATAGAAGGAGTTTAGCATCTCAACTGAGCAGCTAACAACCATAGCCCATGAAATCTTACATGAATGACAATAATAATAATAATAATAATAATAATAATAATAATAACTAAAAGAGAACAAAAAAAAAAAAAAACAGAGGGAATATTTAATGAAATATTTCTTGAAAACTTCCCAAATGCAATGCAAACCATGAACATATAAATACTCACGATGCTCCAACACCTCTAAATAATATGAACTCAAAAATCCCACATGAAGACATAGGGCCTGATGGCTAGGACTAAACACTGTATTGGATTCTCACTTAGAAATCTACTATTAAGGCTGGACATGATGGAGCAGCCTAGAAATCCGGCTGTCAAGAGGCACAGGTAGGAGAATCATGGCAAGTTTGAGGCCAGCCCAGACATTGTATTGTAAGTTCAAGGCCTTCCTGGGCAAAATAGCAAGTCCCTGTGTTTAAAAAACAAACAAACAAAAAACAACAACAACAAAAACCTAATATTAAAACCTAATAAACAAAGTGAATTTTTAATTTAATTTTGTTTTATTTTAGAGCAGGGTCTACAGAGTCTTCAGGATTTCATTACTAGATTGGACTCACAGTGATCCACCTGTCTACAGCCTCCCAAGTCCTGGGATTACAGGCATGTGCCATCACATCCAGTCTCAATTGCCATTTTAATGCGCTCTGAAGGTGGGGTCTGCATGGCAAGCCTGGGAATCGAACCCCCGGCCCCTGCACCTGCTTGAAGGCACTTTAATTTACTGAGCTGTTTGGTCAACCCAATAAAGTGAATTTTTGTTTTCATGTGACTTTTTTTATTGCCATAAGTAGTAACCTTCTACTATTTACCCAAGAGACAGTGACCATTTACATCAGTTAGTTTAAAAAAAAAAATTAGCTTTTTTATAGTTCATGAAAAATAACCAACTGAAAGAAACATAAGTCTAAAATAAAACATTATAAAAGAAAGATAAATAATAAACTCAGGTTTGTATACAAATAGCTTTATTTCATTTCAATTTTCTTTCAAAGGATATTTTTGCTTTCTGAAATTTCTATTACTGCCTCCTTTACACTATGTAACAATAAATCATACAACTTCCCCTTATGTCATCTCTTAGTTTGCTGCGACATTTTTCTTCAAACTCTTGGTAAACATTAGTCTTGTGACCTGGGCCTTAAGCTTTTTAAACTCAGTTCACTGCTATCTTTAAGGGATCTGAAGATAGAAGAATGAAGATACTGGATCTGGTCAACCAAGAGATTCTACAGACCGTGCTCTGTATAGCTATTGGGAAGACAATATGCAGTGTGTCAACTGCTAAAAAAAAAAAAAAAAAAAAGTAATGTTTAATGAAAGTGTTAATGTTTAACTGTCTGATCAATCTTATATACCTATATCTATTAATCTAAACTGATCCAATGATGAAAGTATGTAATATAACCATTGTTGAATTAAAAAAATAAATAAAAATAAAAAATTGAGGTCCAGTATAACTTACAAAGATTGAGTTTGTTTCACTGAATATTTTTAAGTATTGCTAATATCAATTGCAATTCTTTAAATATATATTTTAAAAGATGATTTTAATTTGCTATAAGTGGATAATGAGAAGAAATATCTAAGTGTCTTCAAAATATCAAATAGTTATTCAAAAGTGACCTTAGTGTGATCATTTTAAAATAATCTATAAGCAATACGATTTACATATAGCTTGTAACATATTATAGCTAATCAAATAAGGCGATAAGGAGACAATTACAACCCCATGATTCACCAGGCATTATTTTTAAATCCTTCATTCTTTGAATTTTCCAATGAAAATTTAAAACAAATGTGAGCACTTAAAATAGTTCACTTATGCTGCTCAAGTGACTGTAAATGCTGGAGTGATTTTTTTCATACAAATGGATTTATGCATTAAATATTTTAATAACACAGAGAAAAAAATCAGTTTTGGATTGACATATGGTAATTCTTCAAGTTGTCAACATGAATGGCTTCCTATGCCAGTTTGTAGCGAGTAGATCTTCCAATGTTTTAATAATTTAAATATTTTGGCAAGTATTGTTCAACCTTATTTGAACTGTCATGTATGTCAAAACTGGATGGAGCAGTGCTTCAGCAGCAAGTGAATAAAGTGCCACGCCTAGAAATCTGTATCCTAATCCTCTTCCCATCCGGAATATATTATATGGAAATGCAGCGATGACAGATGTTTTGCAGTCCTCATGTATTCAGTTATTAACTAGAGCTTCAGTTTGCAGATCAGATTTCCTAATCCATTTATTTATTTATTTATTTATTTATTTATCTATCTATTTTGAGACAGACTCTCACTCTGTAGCCCAGACTGGTCTTGGCTCAGGTGATCCTCCTACCTCAGCCTCCCCTGTTCACCACCACACCTGGTTAGTTTGTACATTTTAGAGTCAGAGTTTTACTAATTTTATTCTCAGAATTCATTCATTTTAATGTGAATATGAATGGACAGCTAGTATGTTGGCACTGAAGTGCGTCACTCAGTGGAAGATATTTCTACTTTCAAAATATATTTTAAAAGTATTTGGTGAAGTACAGTAATCTACAGTAATCTGTTATTTATATAAAGCTATATATTGTGTTAAATAAAAGAAATGAAGTCCTAAAAATGAATTAGCTTAGTTTTTCTTTTTTTCTTTATGATTTAGGACAGGGTGTACAAGGTGTACAGGGTCTTACTAGTTACCTAGCAATTGCAGTGATCCTCCTGTTTTCAGCCTCCCAAGCGCTGGGCTCACAGGCACGTGCTACCACAACTAGTCTATAGAAATGAATTTGAAGGAATTTACTGACCATTAGACATAACACATAAACTCATATTTTAATATACAGATTCAGAACCTTGCATCTTTGTTATTCTCTTTCTTTTGTCCTTTCTTTGAAGCTCCTTGCATTTCCCATTTTCTTCAGAGTTTCTGTTAACTTAAAAATACTTTCCACAATGTAAATTAATGTCACTGCACCATTCTCCTGCTATTTAAAACTGGACTTATATTCACAGAATTCCCAAATTTCCATCTTTGCTGCCTCACTTCCTTTCATCAGAATCAGCATAGGGATTTTAAACACTAGTGCATTCATTGTCAGGACTTTTTAAATAAAGAGATCTTATAAAAAATTCTCTGTAAGTAAAAAGGCAAACATGGAGATTAGTATGAATTTATTAAGATTAGATTTGTTCATTTTCATTTCAGTCACTGAGAAAATGCCTGTGTTTGGATAAGTTAAGTAAACAAAGATAGGAAAAACAGTTAACAAACCTAACAGATGATGAATGTGTTTTGTTTTGTTTGGGTTCTACAGTGTACATAGAATCCTGACTCTAATAGATAAAGAGTTGCAAATGCTAACTTACACTCTCATGATACTCTTTACTTAGCCTGACATAAATGATTATAAAAAGTATGAAAGAAAATTGTGCATAAAAGTTCACGATCAAGATAAACACCATTGACATTCCTCATAGTAAATTTCAAAGATAAGTAGTACTCCAAGTTAGATTAATAAAACTGACACTAGGACAGTGATGGTTGATTGTGTCAACCTGAGTAAGTAAAGCCCATCTCACCTGGCTTGGCACAGTTCTGGGTGTGGAAGGACCCCCCCCCCCCCCCCCCCCCCCCCCCCCCCCCCCCCCCCCCCCCCCCCCCCCCCCCCCCCCCCCCCCCCGCGCCAGGAAGGATTGTTAGCAGAATGCTGTGAAAGGGAAAAGGAGGAGAAAGGACCGCTTCTGTTTCCTTGGGAGGAGCACTTGTCTTGGCTTTTGAACATCCTCGCCTGTCTTTCAGGGCATTTTTCAGCTTTCCACATGGTACAGACTCTCATGGACACTGCACAGAGGTTAGGTCTTGGACTGGACTCTTTGGCTCTTCAGTGCACGGAATGACCTATTTTCACTCTTATACACTTGACTCTGTGGGTAGCCATCCTGAGCAAATCTATAAATCATATAAATTTGCATATCTTGTATGGTATCTGTTGTTTCTCCAGTAACCACTGAGTGATAAACTACATTTTTTTAAACCAACTTCTATTCATTTATTGGTGCTGTTGGGTGAAATTCATTCCAGTAATTTTGCCAGATGCAACAATAATTACAAGTACCTGAGGAAATAGTTCCTGTTTTTTGCTCAACAAAACTGCATCCTACAAGAAACGTCCTTCATTGCATGACATTTCAGTTTCAACCTGTGACCATCCATTGGGCTGTATGTACACCTCACCAAGACCTTTCCTAACTTGCAGTACTGATCTAGTTCTCACCAATAAAGAGCCAGGTTGATCATTCATGAAACTCAGTGGATTCTTTTGATCATTAATACAGGTGTTAGCTAGGTATAACACATTAGTTTTGTTTAAAATTTTATATCAACTCATTCTTTAATAACTACCAAAATACTTTTCCCTATTTCAAATTCAGCACAGCTTTTATACGTGACATCTTACAAAACAAGAAAATAGCCTATCTTTTATTGTAATATGAATTATTCTACCCATATTGTTTTTATAATCTTTTTTTTTTTTTTTTTTTGTTCTTTTTCAGACAGGGTCTCACTATGAAGTCCAGGCTGGCCTTGAGCTCACTTTTGTATCCCAGCCTGGTCTCGAACTCACATTGATCCTCCTTCCTCAGCTTCCCAAGTGCTGGGATTACAGGCGTGCGCCACCACTCTTGGCTAGCAGAACATATTTATTGAGGGAAAGAAAGCTCCTGTCCGAGAGAGGGACAGGAGGGGGTCCTGAGTGGGTGTGCCCCTACAATTTCTTCTTATCTGAAAATTAAATGCTTTTCTTCAGTGTATATATTTTTTGCTTTTTCATTTATGTTTAAAATGTAAATATTTAACATGTAGGCCAAGAAATTTGAATATTACATAAGAGGTTAAAGTCCCTCATTTCCCACCACTGATTTTTATCATGCTTTATTCTGGCTAAACAACATTATGAATGTATTTCCGTGTTCTATAATACATATATGAGTTAATTTAAATGGTCCAATGTCACAATTTATTTTCTTTACATGTAATATAGGCTAAATGTTCACTGGGTTATAGTATTCTTTCTTTTTTTTTTTTAATTTTTTTTTTTTTTTTGTCTCTTTGAGACAGGGTCTTGATGTGCAGTTCAGGCTGCCACTGAGCTCACTTTGATAGCTCAGGCTGGTCTCGAACTCACACTGATCCTCCTGCCTCAGCCTCCCGAGTGCTGGGATTACAGGCATGCGCCACCACGCCCAGCAAGTATTCTTTCTATCTAGTCTCCATATAGAATCACATGAAATACAAAAAATAAAGTTCTCAATAATAATTAAAGCAACTCCACAGAAGGGATTAATGTGACATATCAACAACTTAGCAACAAACTTACATCTTGAATTTAAATAATATATGAATTAACCTTCTGAAATAAACTATTCAATATAAACATTTATGATCTATTTATAATATGTAAACACAATTTCAATTAATAATTAGAAAAGACTTTTATTTTAAAAGGAAACTAAAAGAATCTCATTTTTCTTTTTGTACTTTCAATGTCCAGAAGAATGAACCCAAGCCTCCAAGAGCTGTACCATTATCTATACCTTTGGCATAATATAGACTAATGTATTAAAAACAGTAAGACACACATTATATTGTCATTGGACTATCAACAAAAGCTATGAAAGCAATTCAATGATTAAAGAATTATCTTTTTAACAAAAGGTGCTGGAACAACTGTGAAACCATATGGATAACAAATAAATTGAATCCATACTTAATAACCTATATTATCAAATATACATTGAAATGAATCATGGAAAAAAATAGTAGTACTTCAAAAGAAAATGTCAAAGCTAATCTTTGTGATCTTATATTGAAGATACTTTAGATATCCTTAGATACCACACGCACATCACTGCCCATTAGAACAGTTATCTCAAACTTATCTACATCAAGACCTTCTGCTCTTTGCTAAGCATTTAAGATAATGAAAGAATAAATCATAGACAAAGGTAAAATGAACAGGAGTCCATGGACTCCTGTGAGCTGGTCCCTGACCAACTCCATAACTGTCAATATGTATATATTGGCCTGCTCAGCCTGCCCTGGGAGTGAGGCTGGCAGAGCATGTGGTGCCTGGATCCTGGATTGAACCACATCCCTGCAGTTGCCAAAGCTTGCCTAAGCAGGCACTTTCGACTGCTGAGCCATCTCGCCTGCCCCATAACTGTGGATTTTATGTCTTGACTTAGTCACCATAACTTGGAGTTGACCTTGCATTGTCTCTGCTCTGAATGGGGACAGCAGAAGTGGCAGTCAAACAGTGGGTCTGTTCTTGGAGAAGGCAAAAGTCTCAAGTAGGAGATTCAACATGGCTGACCAGAGGAGTCACATTGTGGAAGTTGAGGAAACATCTACTGAGAAGGAATGATCTAGAAGATGCAACATGGTTGTGTTGAGAATAAGCTACATTAATTAGACTCAGAATATCACCAAGAAACAAGAGGTGAGAGAACGAAATAGTGGAGAGGTGAGTTCCACCAGCTAGGACAAAGTATCTAAAGGCTGATGGACAGTAGCTTGGGAAGGAAGCAGATGGAGAAGAGAGTACAAGAGAATGAGAAGGTACTGACAGAAGAAAGCAACACAGAATTAAGTGATATAGAAGATATGGTTAATCCTGCAGAGCAAAAAAGATGGCACCTGCTATGCATGACAAGAGGCACAGTGAGATAATTTCTCTGCTTGTGAAGAACTGCATTCCATTCTTGTACAGTTGGAAACAGTGAGGAGAATGCAAATCTCTGGCTCCTGAACAACCTTCCAGTAGTAAGAGGTGGTGAGCATCTGAGTCACAAGCACCCTAGGACATAAACGTGCCCTGCAGGCACCCGTTGGCAAGGCACTGTGAGAAAAGTCTGGGCATTTGAATTTCAACCACAGAGCAGCCCCCTGGCGGCTTCCCAGGGAAAGGTCCCAGCACTAATAAGGGAAGGAGAGACGCCAGAGACTGTAGACAATCAGAGAGCAGATTGGGGTGAGTCCCACTGAAAGGCAGGAACTGCTAATCACAGATCCAGAGTTTCCAATGAGGCACCAGATTCAGTGTGAGTTGCAGAGGGGTGGATGGATGTTGACATTGAGACCATGTCTCCACTGTGAGTGGGAGATCAAAATAGCTTTATGGTATGTTATTTCTCAACTAACCTTATTAGACACTACTGAAACAGATTAGTCCATTACTCCTATAATTAAATTAATTGCATAGGAACAATCCTGACTTAATGGACAGTTTAATGTCATTAAACTTATCTGTTGAATCCACCATCACATCCAGGGAGAAGAAAAATAAAAGTTTGAAACCAAGAATAGAGACTGGATTACACTCTAAGTAAATTGTTTTGCAGTAAAGGAATCACAGGCTAAAACTTAAAGAATGGAAAGCATAGATATATAGAGTACTCTACACCTCTAAAAAATAGAATGTATATGCTTTCCAGTTACACATGTTAGTTTTTTCCAAAGTAGATTATATTCAACTGTACAAAGTCTACCTTTTTTTTTTTTTTTTTTTTTTTTTTGTCTTTTTGAGACAGGGTCTAGCTATGCAGTTGAAGCTGGTCTTGAGCTCACTTTTGTAGCCCAAGCTGGTCTCCAACTTGCACCAATCCTCCTGCCTCAGCCTCCCTAGTGCTGGGATTACAGGCGTGCACCACCATGCCCGGCTACAAAGTCTACTTAAACAAATATAAAATTATTGGAATACCACATGCATACTGTCTGAGCACTATTCCATGAAGCATAGTGGTAGAAGAAATCAATGACATAAGAAATTTGAAAAATGCAAAAGGTCATGGAAAATTAGCAACATACTTCTAAATATTCAATGCACCAAGGAGGAAGTGAAAGTAGAAATTTTAAAAAATATTCAAGTTAATGACAATAATCATATCACTGAGCAAAACTTCTGTGACAATATGAAAGTGGTTACAAGAGAAAAATCCACTACAGTGATTTTTAAATATAACATTTTTCAGGTCTGTGTTTTTCCATTTCATTTTAGTTTATATTTCCCAAAGAGTCCCTAAATATCGCTTATTTATGATCAGGATTTGCTTTAAAACTTTCAACTAATGATCACTGTCATCACTACCAAGGAAACGCAAGGCAAAATCAAAATCAAATGTCATCTATTATCTAGCTCCCATTATAATTATTATCATTAATCTAGCAAAAGCCAGCAAGGATGTTGAAGGAGAAAAATATTCTGCAGTTTTGGTTAAACAGTAAGTTAATATAGTTACCATGAAAAACCATGTGAAATTTCTCTAAAAAGAGAAATTAAGAATGTCCACTAATCTGTGAGTTCTACTTCTTGGCATATATTCAAAGGAGATGAGCATATTACCCCAAAGAGATAACTGCATATCTTTATGTTTATTGAAGTAAGACACAAAGTCAGAGATGCTTTTCATCACAGAAGAAAGAACAAGAAAATGTGCAGCACACACACACACACACACACACACACACACACACTCATACCTATAGTGTGGAAAATATTTTAGCAATAAAATGAATGGAATACTATTATTTGCAATAAAATGGAAAGAACTGTAAGTCATTTTGTTAAACAAAATAAGCCATGGCAAGAAAAAAAAATTGTGCTTGTACTCACTCATTTAGGAAAATGGAAAATTTTTAAAATTTAGGAGTAAAAAATGATCAATGTGCAATATGCCTAGGTACCGATGCCTCATGAAGAATGTAATTATTATGTATCACAGACATGTACAGTATTAATAAAACGATCTCACAAAAAGTCTTATGTCATCTAGTAAAATGTATTTCCAACTTCATCTTTCTTTTTCTTTTATTTTGGTACCAGGTATCAAACTTAGGACCTTGCGCTTGCCAGGCAGGTGCTCATGCCCCTGAGTTATATCCCCAGCCCCTCATTTTTCAAAATATATGATGAGTGAGATATTTTATTGCAACAAATAAGCGAAGAATAAATTTCATTAAAATATTTGCAATAAAGTTCCTATATTGATGTGTCTTGCCATTTTTTTTTTTTTTTTTTTGTCTTTTTGAGACAGGGTCTCGCTATGCAGTTCAGGCTGGCCTTGAGCTCATTTTTGTAGCCCAGGCTGGTCTCGAACTCGCACTGATCCTTCTGCCTCAGCCTCCTGAGTGCTGGGATTACAGGCGTGAGCCACCATGCCCGGCTTTACCATTTTTTATGATACCAACATTTAGCTAAAAAAACAGCTGACAGCATAATTAATGGACTTTCATATGGAAATGGAACCTGATCTATTTGCTCAGTGTTCACCCACGTGTTATATTCTGAAAGAACAAAATATGAAACAGCATACTTTCTTAATTTCCCATTTTTATGTTATTACTTCCCTGGAGAAAAGACAAAGAAAGAAAATGATGCACCCTACATAAGACTAGAACTTTCCACATTCTTCTAGATTTACATACAAACTCTTTAACTGGCTCACAGATGAAGGACTTACCAGAAAAGACTGTCGTTCTCTGGGCAACGCACTGTTTTCATGATGTTAGTGTTTTTCTTGCCCAAGTTGCATGCTTCGCTGCTCAGCCAAGACACAGTGGGAAGCATTTGCTATGTACAAGAGACTAGCTGTGCAGAGGACATGTAAGACAAAGAAAAGGAGGCTAAAAATGAAGCATTTCACATCCACACTCGATGGCATTTTAGCTTCAATATTTTAGAATTTTCTGAAGCTACTTGTGTATCTTTTCTGAAGCAATGTTTCAGAAAGTTAAATGTAGTCTTACACAAAAAGACCCCCATTAAGCCCTGAAATATTAAAAATTAAAAATAGATATCTGAATACATAAAGAAATGCAAACCTCTGAAGAGTAGTATTTATTCTTTCTCATTAAACATGGGAACTGTTTTTTGTAGTGGCCTTCACCACACATTGTATAGGAACAGCTGTCAAACAATTTTTATAGTTGCCTATAAATTCAGCTGTGAAAGAAAAGTTATTATGCTACTAGAGGACCGGAGGATTTCGTGTCCCATGAGGTCCTGCATGGAGCGCTCTTTGTAGCTCTATGTCATGTTTACACAGTCCCCAGTCTGCTGTCATCTGTTTTCATCCCAGGATCAGCTGTGAAAATAATGGCTTTATGTATGACTCTTTATATGTAAGGGTTGGGAAACGTTACAGTCATCGTGTCAGTTAAAATAATAATTAGAGAAAAATGTCTGGCTAACATAAAAAATGTATAGAACTTTTTTTTTCAACCTCAATGTGCTAATTTACATAACATTTTGTTTTAAAAATAATTCCAGTAGTGTATAATTGTTAATAATACACAATCAGTGAGTGCTCAATTACAGAAAATAAGAGGTAAATATGACAGGCTGAGATAAAAAAGGAATGAAACAAGGATTGAAACTAATATAGGGAAGAATATTTTATTGTTGTTAGCAGGCAAAAATATGTTTGAATATATCAGTGAAGAGCAGATACACACAGCAGACCCTAGAAATTGAATTGTACCTTCATTTGCATATGAAACAGAGTTCTTGCAGGGTTCTGTGAGATTCTTCTGAGCTCGGATAAGGAGAGCAAATGTCAGTGGTTCATGTGCTAAACGTACTGTAATAAGTAAATAAAAGCAATAACCTTGTACCAGTCTGCAACTGCTAACCACAAAAATGTTTTAGCTTCAGTTGTTACCAAACTATGTCTCACTAATCAAGATAAAATAGTTGAGTCAACAAGAATTATTCCCCTGTCTCTGTATAAAGCAAGACTTGTAGGTAAATAATGCAAAAATAAGCTTGCCTTGTGTCTACCGTAACAGCAGTGGGGGAGAAGAACGGGTCCGCACCAGCTCTCTGCATGTTGTAACAGAGAAAGTAATGAAATACACAAAAAAGATGAACTGCAGTTATGACCTAAATCTGCTGCAGTAAACTTGATGACTTGATACAAACAAACGCCCTTGGCTTCTCCATTCAGCAATGTCAGAGAACCCCGGCAAACTGCACCAGCACTGCCAGTTTTTCAAGCATCATGCCAACCGCCACAGGTTCCATCTAAACGAAAAATGCCTGAGTTACAACAGTGGGAGCAAGGACGGATCAGTACAATGGATAGCTGATAAATGAAAACAAAATGTGCATGTATATTACTGTGGCACGAGGTTGACAGGAAATTTTTATTTTTATTCATTTATTTATTCATTTTATATTTTAGGGAAGAGTCTACAGAGTGTTCATTGTCTCATTACTAAGTTGGACTTATAGCGATCTGTCTGTTTACAGCCTCCCAAGAGCTGGGAGTGCAGCCGCATACCATCACGCCCAGTCTCGACTGCCATCATAGCATGCTCCAGGGGTGGGGCCAGCATGGCAGGTCCCCGGGGATCAAAGCCCCAGCCCCTGCACCTGCCTGCAGGTGCATTAGTCTTGAATTTTTTATTATAATTGTTGTATATCTGTATTTTATTATAATTATTGTATGGAGACATGTGCCAGATTGATATATTTTCCTTTTCCCAACTTGAGTTGTTTAACTCAGTTCTTTTAAAAGTACTGGCAATAGAGAGAGCAGCTAGCCCTTAAGATCTTCTATAAATTTAATCCTAAAAGATAATAGGACAGGATAAGATCTGTGATGTTAAACTAAGGCTCTGCAACATGAATTGAAGGACCAGTACAAAATTATGTAAAGCCTAATACATCATCTTCGTTTTGTTTCTAGACACCTATGATCTTTGAAAAAGGAGTTTTACAGAAGCACATCCTGGATGAAGCTGTAAAATTATTAATTTACCAAATCCTAACCCTTAAGAAGGATGGCATTTTGGGGAAAACACAGCACTGTTAAGATGCAACCTCCTCTAGCAGTTTCGGTGGCAGAACTCTAGTCTTGAAAGCACAACTGATAGACATAGTAAAATCATTCAGACAGTTTTGACAGACATTGCTTTAAGAATTATGTCATGATCCTGCCATTGAAAAGAAAACATCTGACAATATTTGTTGCCATGATATACTTCAAGCTTTCAAGGAACAATTAGAATTTTTGAAAAACATATATGTGCTGTCAAGAATTTGACAGTTTCCTAATGTGAAATAGTGTTCTGATAAGGACTCAGAGATGGTAACCAATGAATAAAAAATTACAGATCTGCCGATTTTCTTGAGTCAACCTGTATGTTGCAAGGAACCAACAGACAACATTACAGAAAAAAAGCATGGGTGAGAGGCAGCGCGATGGCCAGAGTTATCCCAAATCTCAGAGTCATTAGCATCAAGCATTCATTGCTATTAGTTGTTGTTTAAATTGATAGTTGTTGTTAAACTTTTCTGCTGGGTGGTTAAAGGCAATTTTAAGCATGATCTGTATAGCAAAACATGTAACTTTTGCAGCTCTTCAGGTCAGTCAAATACCTTCAGGATTTATTTGGAACCATGCACAGTCTTTGTAGAACTATTGTCAGTTTCAGCCATCTGGATGAGTCGCGGCCATTGTTTGACCAGTTTGCTCTCTGTGAAAGCCTGAGAGAACGTTTTCTCTCTAAGTGACTCTCCTTTGGCACACTATGTATCTTCAGTCCCTTTCCGCTGTAGCCCCATAATCTCCTTAAACAGAAAATTTGGGAAACCACTGAGTTACAGGATGTTACAGCACAGGTTCTATGTCCTGAGTCCTCACTGACCTTCAAGGGCTAAGGCCAAAATACTAGCTATCTTTGTAGCTCTACTTTTTTTCTAATAAAGCATAAAGCTAGATCAGAATGCTGAGCTGTAAAAGACTTAAATCAAGAGCTCCCAACATTGCGAGTTTTACCAATAACCCACTGTGATTATCAAACATTGGATTATGTATACAACTACTTTCTTTTAGTTCAAATGAGAAGAAATTTGATTGTGCCAATAATGATTTGAAAATTATAACATCTACCCTCTGTGCTCTGTATAACTAATAGGAGGACAACAATATGAATTGTATCAGATATTGAAATGTACACCTAATGTGTTTTGAAACTGTCACATTGTTATACATTGTTATTTCTTATTAAAAGTAATAAAATAAAACTTAAAAAATAAAGATAAAAATAAATCGATAGCCGTTAGATTAAGTTTCTGAAGCAATATCAACTTTGGAGAAATCGCTAATCACCAAGTTCTGTGCAGCAATGACAATGCCATGCGCACCTGGAGACTGGAACTCACTCCTGCAACAGAACATTTCTGATACAGCAAAACTTTTTGTGCTTCAATTATAGCAAAATTGTTTGAGTATAGCATCAGATACTAGACTTGATCCAAAACTGTGATTTGTTAAAACACATTTTAGAAAGGCGTTTTCCTCAAAATTACTTTCTTTGCCTTCTTTTATTTTAAATTCTTTTGAATTTTACTTTTTTACTGGTACATATTTATAGCACATAATACTTGTATTATTGTGAGGCATTGGTACACATACATAGCACAGCTCAATTCTCTTATTTCTTCCCCTCTACTTCTCTTTTTCATCAGAAACAGATTCAATTATTCATCTCTTTTCAAAGGGCAACTGTAGCTTACTGACATTTTTAGAATAGTTTTTCCTATAATCACGATTATTGTCATGTATGGTAAAGTCAGCACTTGTTCAATTTACAGTGCTTGAAGTATAGATGGTACATGATGACCGAAGATGGTGAAGATGGACCAACTGTGGCTTGCAGTTTTGATCTCTAGTTTTTTGTTTTGTTTTGCTTTTGTTTTTTTCTTCATTTATGTATTTGGTACAGAGTCCCTGTACCAGTTTCTTCTTACTATTAGGAAGACTAACAGTGATCTTCCTGTTTTCAGCCGCTCTAGCGCTAAGATTACAGGCATGTGCCATCAGGACCAGACTTGGTCCGCAGGTCAGTGCGCCCCAGGGATGAAGCCAGTGGGACTCAGGGGACAGGGGATGGCACCCTGGTTCCTGAGCTTGCCAAAGCAAGCACTTAGTCTGTGGAGCTATCTTGCTTGCCTGATCTCTAGGGTTTTTTTTTTTTTTTTTTTTTTTTTTTTTTTTTTTTTTTTTTTTTTTTTTTTTTTTTTATCTCTAGATTTTAAAGTTGAATATTTTCCAGTGAGGTATTATCTTTAACAAAACGAGGTTATTTTTTAATCTGGAAAAAAACAATGTAACATGATCAAAATATATTATACACACTGAAACACCCAGAACATATACAGCTAGGTGGAGGGAGGGGTGAGGAAGGAAATGCAATAAAATAAGATATTTTTAAAGTAATTATATTCAAATGAAATCAAGCATTTAATAATGTCTTAGTTCTAAATTCTGACACTATATATTGATACAACTCATAGAAAGATTTATGGAGTTCTAAATCATCTTTGTATAATGAGTTCCCCTGTCAGAAACAGTGCTCTACCAATTTGTGTTGTGCCCTAACATTCCCGTCATTAATCACTACACGTCATCGTTTTTCTTCCAGTGACTCAAGTCTTCTTCTTTCACAATACCTAAAGGTCCCGAACTGCAGCCCCTGAGGGGCAGCTTGGATCCGGGACAGTCCCCAGGGGCAGAGGTGGCAGTGCAGCCATGGCTTAGGGCAGGACCAGCCACAGCTGCTGTAGCTCCAGCAGCATAACGATAACAGTGGCTTGTCTTTCTTTCTTTCTTTCTTTCTTTCTTTCTTTCTTTCTTTCTCTCTCTCTCTTTCTTTCTCTCACTCTCTCTTTCTTTCTTTCTTTCTTTCCTTCTTTCCTTCTTTCTTTCTTTGCCAAGCCATTCTAATTAATCTCTTGAGTCATTTAATTTTATCAGAATTTTATTTACTTATTTATCTATTCATTCATTCATTCATTTGGTCAGGGTCTTGCTATGCAGCTTGTACTCATAGTGATCCTCATGTCTCAGCCTCCCAGCCCTGGGATTACGGGCGTGCACCACCGTGCCCAGTTTCCATGGCTGGCATGGCAGCATGGCAGGCAGTACCAGGGCTTGAACCCGGTTCCTTTGTGCTTTCCAGACAGGAGTTTAGACTGCTGAGCTATCTCCTCAGCCCTATCATAATTCTTTGTGGTAGATTCTTACGTGTAATGATTTGGGATATAAATAAATGAAAACTTGAAAACAGGATTTCTTCACTTATAGAGAGAACATCATCAAATATGTCAAGAAACCCAGAGTGAGTTTAGGGTTGATTTTGTGGCATGAAAAGTGTTAGCAAAGCATGGTTTGACCGTTCCCTTCCCCTTTTATTCTCAGTGTGTCAGTTTCCTCCTTTCAGCTCTGCTTCAGGTGGTCGTACGCCAGCCCTACATCTGACACTCATCCCTGTGTGGCAAGCTCCCAAGTACAAGGAATTGGGAAGGAAAAAGGCATATCTCCTGATGCCTCTCTCACACATTTGGGAGGAAAATCTTTCACAGAACTCCTTGGTCCTTCCTGGACGAGTCCTCCCCTAATTTCTTTGGACACATTTATCCTGTCATCAAATTCACCATTGCACGGGGAAGCTGGCCCAAGGAAGCCTATCCCACCCAGGAAATGTGTACCATCGCCTGGGGGGAAGAGGGGCAGCAGGACAAACTCTGCACTCTCTTACCCATGAGCAGAATGAATGCCTGCCTAGGTCACATATTCATACTCCTATTCCAATAAGATTCACACAGTCTCTTCTGCATCCCAGAACAATTTCATTCACAAAGCATGGCAGTGCTACTCCCCGAGGCTCCATTCCTTAGTAGGCAACCTGGGGAGAAGCTGTTGTCACCCTATACCTGCAACTGACACAAGAAGCTGTGTTTGTGAGACTCACGGGTGGATAGAGCAACTGACATGTCTGCCCCTCTTTCCTTTGAAGAGAGAGAGAGAGAGAGAGAGAGAGAGAGAGAGAGAGAGAGAGAGAGAGACAGAGTTTTCCTGGGAATTAGTCTCTGTCTTCAGTGCAGTGCACCCTCCCCAGCTCTCAAGGCATGTTTACTACAAATGATCCTTTAAAATTGTTTTCTAAGATTTCTTCTCACAAAGCTCAGGACAAGCAGACATCAAGGGGAAATGTGGAGAACTGTCACTGTCACAGCGTGCCATTTTACAAATAGGCAAAAATGAACTCCGTGGTGGCAAGAGGCTTAACACAAGTCTACCATGGATAAACTGCATCTCAAACCTATGTAGTTTTGACTCAAAAGGCATCCTTTCACGGATGCTGTATTTTTATATTATATAGCATAGGAAGAGAAAGACAGATAGATAGATTGATGGATTTGGGTATGCGAAACTGTAGTTGCTATATAAACAGAGTCCACCAAAAATGCTGTCTTAGTCACTTTTCTCTGGTTGCTGATAAAAATACCGGACACACAAGCTTAGGGGAGGAAAGGTTTATTTAGCTCACAGATCCTGAAGGTTTCAAGACACTGCCCCCACTTTTTAGGGTCTGGAAGAAAGGCTGGGGCGCTGCCTTGTCCAGAATGATTCACCTCTGAGAGACCAGGCCTGCGGGGAGAAGTGGTACTTCGGACAGCGCATGCTGTCAGTTTAATTGTTTCCATGCCTCTCTTTGCCACGCCCCCTCAAGCCCCGTCCCTTGAGCCCCGGGCTTGACAGGCCCATGATCTATATGAGGCTTTTGGGGGACAACTACATACAAACCACAAAAAATGCATACATCAGGAAAATAAAATCTTGTACACATATTTTAATACTAAATGTATTGGGACACTATGAGATTAATACAAAGTACCTTGGGCCTCTTCAGCTATAAGAAGCATTTAAAGTGGTGACCCTTAGCTCCCAAATTTCTTTTAGTTTGAGGAATCGCTACGGTTGTACTCGTTTTTGTGGGGTGGATAATGTACATATTTGTTCAATTTAATATCTGCTGCTGTATGAAAATATCTTCCTTAAGATCACCATATGCAAAGGAATTTTTATGCTCTGCATTTAGTTTGTAAGTATAAAAGTACAAAATAATGAGCCTACAAATTTCTTAGAAAGGAGAATACAAAAAACCGTGCAAAATCATATACCAGTTTTTACTCCTCAAAAAAGAAATAGCCAGAATGAATGTGTTGCTGTTCATAAACAGTTGGTTAAATTTTATTATTCATTTATGGGTATTTTAGTAGTTCTCTTTCAAAAGAGTGCTCTAATTTTATTCTTCAATTTTAGATTCAAATTGTTACCACCATCTGGTGAATGTTTATCATTTACATAGAAAATTTTCTCCTGTTTATTATTTGTTTAATAAAATTATCCATGGGCTGCTCCACGTGGGCAGGTACAGGATAATTACTTCCCCTTAAAAGTCTGTAACACGTACTTCATGGGAAAGCTGAGGTGTACCTGCCGGCTTCCCCTATTTGCAGAATATCATAACCAGAAAATGTTTACACTAATTAACATAAAACTCTAAGTACTACTGTTAATTGGATTTCCAATTTTCCTGAAAAGTTTTCTCGTTTTGCTATCCATTGAAGCAATCTATTGAAATCTAATTAAGCTATAACTTTATGCTTTCTTGCTAATGCCTTTCAATTGAGATTTTACTTAAAATGAAAGCATGTCAATGTCTAAAAGTTATAAATGAAGGCAAAAAAACTGATAAAATAAAAGATAAAGATATACAGAAATTCAAATATTTAGAACTTTGGAATACTCTTATTGAATATTTATTCATTTTAGGATCTGGAATTGAACTTAGGACCTTCCACTTGCCGGGCAGGCACTGTGCTGCTGAGCTGTATCTGCAGCTTCAACATTTAATTCTACAGGATTAGAAAATTAAAATTGAACATGGACACTCTTGTGAAGTCATGACCAAAGAGTCCTTGAAAGTCTAGCACCCTGTCAAGTTTCGGCTGCCTCCTTGCATAAGAGGGGGAGGGGCAGCCAAAGGCCCCCTCAGGTGTAGACACCTGGGCTACTTTACTCGGTAAACATAAATATTCATTTATTCCTTCACAGCAGAAATAATTACAACACAAAATACTATACTTAACATTTTCTTCTACAGTGTATTATATTTTACCTCCACAGAAATGCTATGCATTAAAGATAAAAATTATGAAGATGTTAAATAAGTACAATTACCAATCGCAGCTAATTTAATATAAATATTAAACACTTAAAAGTTCAATAGAAATGTAACATTTTTCAAGAAAGTCTTACATGTATCTGGCTTAAAGACACTATATACTGTAAGAATTAAAAAACTATAAAGGAAACAGAACATTTTTAATGCATTTAATACAGGGGATACAGGGTCTACAAGGTCTCACAGTGTAGGTAAGACTTTTAGTGATCCACTTGTTTTCAGGAGTCCTCTCAGAGTGCTGGGATTACAGGCACTTGCCACAGTGCACAGTCTCAGCAATCCCCAGAGTGGGGCCTGCACAGGACGCTGGGGGTTGAACTAGGCCTCTGCACTCTGCAGAAAGCAAACCGTTTTTGGAATAAAGAAAAATACATTAAACAGTTCCTTTGAGAGATTGATAGTGATATCAGAAACATTTTTAAAAAGTGATTTAGACTTGAGAAGTTTTTATAACTAGTATGTTTAAAATGAAGGCTATGCCTAGATAAATTTGAATTTCAAATAAACAGTGTTTAATTTTGGCATAAGTATGTCATATATATTTTGTGAAACATACATTACTTTTCACCTACCTGAAAGTCCATTTTTAGGTCTGAAAGTACTCAAAGTAAGAGAAAATATCTGAAAACTTTGTGCACGGACACTCAATTTGATAGATTTGTCTATTCATGACACCCTGAAATATTAAGCTATCCTGGGTAATTTACTCCTCATTATATGCTTCATTTATCATATCATTTGTACTTTATATTTTTCAGATGATTTCTCTTAGAGGCTTCTTCAGAATGATTGTTTGAGGACAATCCCCATGCCTGCATCCCAGGTTTCTATAATGAACAAGCATGTGATTAGAATCAATTAGTTCAAAATTAGTTTGACAAGGAGTTCACATTGTATCCTACGTGATTTCTGTTCTAATATAGTAATGTTTTGACCATGACTAATGACATCAGAAGTCAAAGCATAAAATACATAAATGTAGTATATTTGTTTTCCATGTTACTGAATAAACTAGCCCAAACTGACTGCCAGGAAAGGAATTGAAGGAGTTCAAAAGGAAAAGAAAAGCAGAATCTTAGAGTGGTTCTTGGAAAAAAACATTTCATAGAGAGCCGAGCCAGGTCCCACATGTGCTGAGCACCTGCTCAATCACCAGCTTCAGCTCCTTACTTCCTTTTCTTTCTTAATTTTTGTTACTTTTAATAAAAAATAACAATATGACAGTTTCAAAACACATTAGTAGTACATTTGCAATAATCGACACAACACATATTGTCCTCATAGTAGTTATACAGAGCACAGGGTATAGACGTGATAAATTTTCTAATTGATATTGGTAAAGAAAGAAAAAAAGTTCTTCTCTTTAAACTACGATAAGTAGTTCTATACATAGTCCAATGTTCTATAATTACACTGGGTTACCAGTGAAACTGGCAATGTTAGAGGCTGTTGATTTAAGCCTTTTACAACTCATCACACTAATCTAGCTTGGCATTTTATGTCTCATAGACTTTTCTGCTGGATGGTTAAGGGCAAGTTAAAGCAAGACCTGTATAACAAAACATTTAACTTTTGTATCTTCCAAGGTCAAATCCCATTAGGATTAACTTTGGAACCATGTACAATGCTTTGTAGAACTGCTGTCAGTGTCAGTCATCTGGATGAGTCAAGGCCATTGCTTGAACAGTTTTCTCTCTATGAAAGCCTGAGAGAATGTTTTCTCTGTAGATATACACTATACTTCATTTATCCCTTTCCTCTGTAGCCCCATAATCTCCTTGTACAGAAAATTGGGAAACCACTGAGTTATAGGGTGTTACAGCACAGGTTCTCTTACGTCTTGAGTCCTCATTGACCTTGAAGGGCTAGGGCCAAAATGTTAGCTATCCCTGTAGCCCTTCTTTTTTTCTAATTTTTGGTCTGTAACTTATATTCTTAACCCTCCAAAAGAGAAGATAGTGATACTATTACTCTATAACATAGGTACTTGAGCTTAACATCACTGTCTTTCTGAGTATCAAACATCTTAGACTTAACTTGGAATAGGTATTTTCCATCAATCATTGACAGTCTAATAAATCTCTGTAGAATGTCCAGACCTACATATGTAAATATCATATAGTCTCCCTAGTGTAGTAACTCTAAAGAAATAAAAATGGAAAGGCACAACATAGCTGAATGGAAATCAAAGACTTAGGGATTAAACAATAAAGTGTCTGGAAGCAGAAAAGAGAGGAAACAGCAGGAGCAAAACTATGCATTTATGTACACAGGATGAATTAGGTATTGGTCCTAAGAACCTTCAAAAGTTTTTCACATTGATAATAGCAACGTGCAACACTAAAACCATGCTTGGAATGTCTGTCTTTTTGATCTTTTAGATGTGTGCTGCTTCTAATGTAATTTCAGTTACTGTTATACTCTCTCTCCCGTGTAAATGGTTGATTAACAAGAAAATAAAAAAGGGTATTAAATGAGAGTAAGAGACCAAGCAAAATCCCATAGACTTGACAGGCTACAATTTTGTACATCCTTGGATATCTAAATGTCTGTGTAAAAATGTGTAACTGAGCCAGGCATGGAGGCTCACGCCTGTAATCCCAGCAGTCGGGAGGCTGAGGCAGGAGGATTGGTGTGAGTTTGAGACCAGCCTGGGCTACAAAAGTGAGCTCAAGGCCAGCCTCAACTGCATAGCGAGACCCTGTCTCAAAAAGACAAAAAAAAAATGTGTAACTGTTTTTTTTTTTTTTTTTTTTTTAACATGTAGGAATTTTTTTTTTTGTAACTGAACAAAATTGACTTCAAATTGAACATCATAAGCAGGAAAAAAGCAAGTATCAGAATTTTTCAAAAAAATTAAATACAACTATTATTTCCATTACATTTAAAAGCATAAGAGTAAGTAAGATAATGACCACAAGCAGTTTACATCATGCATCTGATTCCGTCATGTCCCATGTCTTGTTTCTCCATGTGCTGTATGTTCAATATAATCTTACTTTATTTTCTTCTTCATTTTCTAATTAGGTAGAACTGTAAGACCAAAGCAGTAACAAATAACAATATCACAGTGCAGTTTGTCCAACACACTGCACTTTCCAGCTAAGATACTGAGCTTCCAAGCCAAAGGGCTCTGAGTCTACAGACCACATGGACTGCCACACAGAACACCACATTCAAAAGCGAGATAAGCAATATGAATGATGATTCCTAAGAGAGCCAGACTGACCCTTACTCATAGCGTCGAGAGTTAAGAAAAGAATTTTGAAAGCAAGAAGAAAAAGTAAAATTTGTTTGTATAAGAAAACCTCTAGCCAGGGAGATAGTTCAGTGACATAAGTGCTTGCCTGGCAAGCATAAGGTCCCAAATTCGATCTCCAATATTGCAATAAATAAATAAATAAATAAATAACTTCCAAAAGACTGTGAATTCACATTTTAGTAGAAATTTTGGGGGTCAAAATGGAGTGGGAAAATATTTTCAAAATTCTGAAAGGAAAAAGAATTCTTGCAAAAAAACAAAGCCACACTAAATAATCCTATCTTTTAAAATTTAAGGGTGGGCCTGGGATGAAGCTCAGTGGCTTAAGCCTGTCAAGCACAAGGTCCTCAGTTCCATCCCCAGTACTAAAACAAGTAAATTAATTAATTAATTTTAAAAATTAATTTTAAAATTAATTTTAAAAATTTAAAAGATTTAAGTCAAATTAATTAAATAAAATTAAACTAAATTTAAACTAAAAATTTAAAAATTAATTTTAAAAATTAAAAAATAAAATTGAGGGCTAATTTCTCCTAAATAGCTCATAGACTGGTTTCACCACTGTAATCATTTTATAAGAAATTTCAAAGTGAATCCTTCAAGCTAAACAAAAAATTAATTATTAATATAAACTATAAGAAAATATAAAATTCACTGGTAAAAATGACATTATTTTATTTTATTTTTTTAATTATTTTTTTTATGTTATGGCCAGCTCAGCCTGCTCACAGGAGGCTGGTGAAGCATGTGGTGCTGGAGATTGAATCTTGGCCGTTCTGGTTGCCTAAGCTTGCTTAAGGAGATGCTTTAGACCGCTGAGCCATCTCACTAGCCCCAGTAAGATTATTTTAAAATTCAAATAATAATTATGTAATGATAATAGGTAAACCACATATCTCTAGTATAAGTGTCAAAAGGGCTTATTCATTTTTAATTTTCCTTTCTTTGTACACGTTTGTAATACATAGCAATTTCTCAAGGGCCAGCCAAATAGCTCAGTAGATTAAAGCCCCTGCAAGTAGGTGTAGAGGCAGGGGATTTGATCCCCAGGCCTGATTTGCCCACCCTGCTCCCAAGGCAGGCAATTGAGACTGGGCGTGGTGGCACAGCTCTTGGGAGGCTGTAAATAGGTGGACCACTACGAGTTCAAAGTAGTAGTCAGACCTTGAACACTCTGTACACCCTTCCCTAAAATAGAAAACCAAAACCAAAACAAAACATAATAATTTCTCAAATGGTACAAAACATGAGATGGGAAAACATAAATTGTAAGTGGTGAAGGAAATAAAATTATAGCATCTGTACATATAATAAAAATCATTGATAATTTAAAGTACCCTATTATGTATATCTTATGTAAAACTCAGAGAAACTACTGGACAAAAAAATTACAATACAAAGAAGACAAAAGGAAAAAAAAAAGAAAAGAAAATCACTACAGGAAGACATCAAACCATGGGAAAATAGAGCAAAAAGGGGAGACAAAGTCTAAAAGATCTAGAAGACAATTTTAAAAATAAAATGATCACTTTGAATCTGAATAGATGGGCTAACCTGCATCTTGCTCATTTATCCATTTTAAGAATATTAAAATACTTTACTAAAGAAACTGAATTAAGCATTAACTAATACTACTCGATACTTTTAAGTAGAATGGAAAAGGCACGATTGCATTTGTCTTTAAGTCACGTATCTGTGGTATTTTAAGAAAATTAAGAGGAAAAATATCCATTTTTTAAAGACCATACTTTTACTTAGTTAATTTTTGAAATAAAGCTATGTTAAAAACAAATTTTATATTCTTTTAAGCTGAAGGTACAAAAACCCTACAAAATTTATTCAACACTACTTTGAAAACAAAGTGAGAAATTCAAAGGCTGGTATTCTTTGTTCTTGTTTGTTTGTTTTGCCATTGTCCTGCTTTAAAACTTGTAGGCACTGTATTACAGAGGACTTAAACGGTGGATTGCAGCAAGACAGAAGTATAAACATTGCTAAATATGCCTTTTAAATTTCATGAATTCCTTTTTCCATGAATCTCAGATTAAGCACTTAAGGACCTGTTATGATCAACCGTTTCTTGGAACTGATCCTGTTTTTAAATAGGAAGCAAATAACTAACCTACAGAGAAATATAATTATTTAATAATCTTGACAATATTTTAGTCAAAAAAGTATGTGGCAGGCCAACTTAGACACCCAAGTTAAAATCCAGAAATTTTTAAAAACTTGACATTGTATACAATTAAAAGATTTACAGTCTCACAGAATTTACCATTTTTATGTTGATATTTTTTGCTTTCCCAGTCTTATATGTAGTTTTTTGTTGTAGTTGCTTATAAACATTTGAAATTTTAGTTTAAGAAACAGCACACTCGGGAGGCTGAGGCAGGAGGATTGGTGAGAGTTCGAGACCAGCCTGGGCTACAAAGGTGAGCTCAAGG
>PVJA010008856.1:14176-62868 GCA_004027025.1 Myocastor coypus | reverse complement strand
ATCTCAGTAGTGGGAAAGTGACTAAGATAATGCCTGCATAGTGCCCAAAACATGCCAACCCAGAAACCGAGAAAGGTTAAAATAACATGTTACCTTTCCCCTAACGCTTACTTGTCCTTTTCCTCTAACAGCTAGAGCCTTAGGAAAAGCAAACCGCACCTTAGAAGTCACACGATGATCAAAGCCACAGGAAAGGAGAGGTCTTAGAATGAAGAAGTGGCTTGCAGGTATAGTATTCAAACCCTAAATCTTTTCTCAAAAGAAATACATGAAAATGTGTAGTTCCTCAGGGCTGAGCAAAGTCCCAGGGCCACCACAGGCAGCACCACCCACCCCTGCCCATCCCACCTTCTCACTGTGGTTCCCAAAGTCTACTCCAGAAGCCACCGAAAATGTCCCACTCCTTAGTTCTAGAGTTGTAGAAACTGAAGGTCAGAAGAGTGGGGGGTGGGCAGGATAGCTCAGTGGTCTAAAGCACCTGCTTAGGAAAGCTTGGGCGGCTGCAGGGACCGCGGTTCGATCCCCGGCACCACATGCTGCACCAGCCCTGCCCTGAGGGCGGGCTGAGCCAGCCATAAAAATAAATAAACAAACAAACAAAAGTTCTGAAACAAGAAAAAAAAAAAAAGAAGAAGAAGAAGAGTGGGGGGACATCCACAAAACTACAGGGTGAGAGGGGTGAGGCTGGCCCTGGAAACTCAGCAGCTTTCCAAGGGCCAGTCATGCTCTTTTCAGCAATGCCCACTGTCTCCCTGACTTACACAGACAAGAAAGATCAAGAAGAAAATATACTGCGTTTCCAAAGACTGCCTCATCACAGGAAATACAATCAAAAAAACGGAAGGTTGGTAAGCACTAAAGGCTGGCACAGACAGCGTGAGCTCCGCTAATCTGCATTTGAACAAAACACTACCTCCATCTATGGCTGACTACAGCTACCAAGACGGTTTCTGAACACTAAAAGAAATTAAGCCAAAAATAATATCAAGAATTCGCAGTGAATGCCTAAAGAGCCACATTTACAGCTATATTGCATATGCATGCACACAATTACACTTTGGGGGAAGTTAAAGCCACATTAATGAGACTGAAAAAATGGAAAAAGGGACTGAATAGCCAACAAAATTAACTACAGTGACTAATGGATGAATTATAGTCTCATGATGCCGGGTATAATTCAGTATTCTGCTCACAGAACCCCAGCTTAGATCATCTGGTTGTACTTCAAAGTGTCTATATTTAAATATCAAAGGTCAAGTCAAGCATTTCCTTCTGAGGCCTGAGTGTTGTAGAGTCCAAGGTTCATATCAACACATGTAAATTATTTTCTAAAGTACCATAATTCCCCTATTTGAGATACTAGTGATATAGCTAGGCACCTCAAAAATGAGTTTCCCACCAGGCCTGGGTCAATGGCCAGATAGGCCAGAAGAATCCTTAACCTGCAAGACCTTCCCTAAGTAGTCTTACATTTAATATCCATAAAAGAGGAATTATAGTACATTCAGGAATAAATGAACTGACAGTGTGGCACAGATTATTTCCTGGCTTTTTCTGTACCACATTTCTTAATATAAGCTCACCTCCTCCAATTTAAACACCTTTCCAACATATGGCTGGATGCGCCCCTGGTGGTAATACCGAAGTGCTGAGTCCAGGCTCTTGGAAAAGACTGGAAAGTTCTGCAACTGGTATCGACCCCAGTACAGGCCCATGGCAGAGATGTTCTTCAGGAGCAGGAGGTTGGCAGGCACAGAAGCAATATTTCCACCAGCAAATCCTACCACCACGATTCTGCCCTCCCATGCCAGGCTGAGGGCAAGAAGAAAAGTAAAGAAAATTATGAGACATGGTAGACAGTGAAATCTATTAGGATGACTTCTATTAAAAAAATGCAAAAAAAATTTAGATGAGGATATAAGAAACTAAAGCACTCCTACCATTGGTGAAACTTCTATGGAAAACAGTACGAAGGTACCTTCAAATTTTAATCATTTGCACATAATTCGTAGCAACATTAATGAAAATAGCCAAAGGGGAAAAATAAGCCAGGTGAACCTCAATGAATGAATGGGTACATAGTGTGAAATACTATCGAGCCTTAACAAGAAAGGAAATCATGTCTCATGCCAGAACATGGATATTTTTTAGGATATCATGCCAAGTGAAAGAAGTCAGACACCAAAAGAAAAGAAAAAAAAAAAAAAACCTATGATTTCATTTGTATTCAGTATTTAAAACAGTTAATTCATAAAAAATAGAAATTGGCATGGTGCTTCCCAGGGGCTGCAGGAGCTGGGGGAAAAGGGTTGATGTTTTTGAATGGATATAGGGTTTCAGATTTGTCAGATGAAAGTTCTAAAGATTTATTCCACAACAATGTGAACGCACTTAACATACTCAACTATACACATAAAAGACATTACAGTGGTAAGTTTTATTTTATATGCTTTTAACCACAACAAAAGGGAAAAAAATTTCAAAGTGCTTTGCATTAATTTATATAGGCAGAAAGTAGAAGAATGATTATAAGGGCCTGGGAGAAGGGGAAAGAAGCAGTGACCATTTAATGGGTAAGGAGTTTTTATGGGACATTATATAATGTTGTATAATGAGCATATTAAATGGCACTCAATAGCACACCCATAAGTAGTTAATATACTGCATGGCATATACTTTTCCCACAATTGGCTTTAAAAAGCAACATGTATTAAGCCCACAACTTGTAGCTTCTATTGACTTTAAGTATACCATCCTTTAGTACATTAGGTTCCTCAGGAGAAAATTTTTAAAATAAGCCATGAGCAAAGTATTAAGACCACAGAGGGGCTAGCCAGTTTTATAAGAGAACCAACTTTAGAATCAAAGACTTTGTGGAGAAGTTGGATATAAACAAGTGTCTCTGGATAATGGACGTAAACAAGTACATGCCTGCTTACAGCAAAACAACTCAGTGTGAAGATTTTGAATTTAGGCAGCAGAAATAAGAAGAACAGATCCTGAGATAAAAGGTCATTGCTTTTCAGAGACTTTAGGTCTCCTTTAAGCTCCAATATTTCTTTATGGAAATATGAATAATACACAAAAATTCACAAGTTTTCCACAGCCCATTAAGAAAACAATGACAGTGTGCACTACATAATGAGCTATAAAAACAATGTTTATAAACATCTATGACACAAACACAAAACTGATTGTATTTTGGGGCGGGCTTTCCTCTTCCTAAGGGGAATAAGATGCTGTTTTCAAAACACAATTGACCCAGAAGGCAAAAAAGAGAAAGGTGAGAACATTTAGCCAGTACACTCCTTCTTTTCCTCTAAGCATGGTGCCAGGCACTGTAGGGTGACAAACCTGTCACCTGCCTGCTTCCCAGCTCAGGGGCTACAGAACTACCCGCATTCTGTCTGCTGGGAAACTGCTCTCTCTGCTTCTGTTTCTTTTGCTTTAAACTAAGATAAACCACATAATCATGCCTGCCAGGGTGAGATGAGAAATGAAACCAATATTCTCAGAGTGCTTTAGGACCCCTGGTTGAAAACAGAAGAACTAATAAGATACAACAATCCCACTAAATCTCCAGTGATATATTTTTTAATAAAACAAGTCACAGAAATACACCACTGGCTGCTTCAGAAATCAGTAAAATCAGCAGAGTCTGTTCCTTGATGCAGGGATCTGGGGAACAAAAAACTGCCACCCCAGTAACTCTAGCACCTGAACAACGAGCTCAAGAATCCCCCACATCCATGTATATAAAGAAGTTAGTGGAGGCCGGCATAGCTGAATTTAACACATGTATAATTTCTAAAGCACTTGCTATTGCCAGAGAACGTCTGCAGTCATTTCTTGGGTATTTTCCAGCTGGATATTTTGTTTTTCCTATATTTAAGCATTTCCTGATTTTCTCTGCTTCTATTCCTTGTCACACACCCACTCAGCTATTCTCGTTGGTGCTGAGCATGACAGGAGAAGTGAACATCAGAGAAGAAAAAGAAGCAAGGCCCGGAGGAAGTCAGAGGTGCCAAAAGGTTGGGCACAGCCCCAGCCCTAGCCCACCACGGACAGACCAGGGCACACACCTGCGGAGAGCCTCCCGGAAGACATCTCCTCCCACCATGTCGATGGCCACGTTCACTCCACCGCTGCCCACCAGCTGCTTCACGGCCTCCTTCAGGCTGCCCTGGCAGTAGTTCACGCTGAACTGCGCACCCCTCTGCGTTGCCAGCTTGCACTTCTCATCACTTCCAGCTACAGCTATTACCTGAATAAAGGACACAAGGCTTTTTTAAGGTCTAGGGCAGATTCTAAGAGGGTTCACCACACATATCTAGCCTCCAGCCGAAGTGCTACTTGAGTAATCCAATATGATCTTGGGGCCCAAGCATCAACCTCAGTCCCACTCAGGCTCAACTCACAGGACATCCCACTGGTACTTCCACACCCTACTGGCTATAAGGTTCCTCTCTCTAGAAATTCTGGAACTCTAACTGGTCTAGCTAGGAAACAGTTCAAGAGAGTGCCAAAGTACCATTTACTGAGCACTCACTATGAGTCAAGGAATGAGGATACAAGCTGAACATCAAGTTTAGTCAAGGAAACAAGACACAGCAGTGTAATGGGGGAAAGAAGGGACTCCACCAGTACAGACAAGATCAATGTCAAGTTGATCTTCACCATGACACAGGAGAAGGCATGGAGGGCATCCCACTTATCACCACCTCCAACGCTTCTGCTACCCAAAGGAATGGTGCAGAGGGCGACCCTCCCCTTCGTCCTCACAACCGCTGCTGTGATCCAGTTGAACTGCCCCAGAAGGTGCAGAAAATGGTCCCCCTCCCCACTTTGCTGCCAAAACTGAAGTGAACCTTGTGGGAAGGCCAAGTGACCAGAGGGAATGCCAGTGTCACAGGAGGGTCCCAGCTATGGTGCACAGGATGGACAGACAAGACAAGTGGCATGAAAAGTCCAAAGCAGCAATAACAATACAATGAACAATCAATCTGAAGACAACAATATACAATACAATAACTACTGTTGAATTCCTCATCATGTTTATGAAATTATGTATCATTTCTAATGGTTTTTTTTAATCCTCTTTTAAAAAACTCAAAAGAAAAATAACAGTGTGAGCCAATAGGTGGTAAGTTAAGTGACTCAACATTGTGCATGGAAACAAAGACACATGGAATAGAAGAACATGGGCAGGGCCACCCTTGTTCTCTCTTTTTGTTGTTGTTGTTGTTTGTTTATTTTCTCTTTTTTCTTTTCCTTTTCTCCTTTCTTTTCTTTTTTTTCCCCCTCTTTCCTAAATAGCTGGGGAGAACTCCAGCCACAGAAATCTAATCCCATCTGCCAAACTCAGAGACTAAGTTCAGACAACCCCTTGCTTACTCCTTTGTTCATTTTGTCTTCTGCCCTCTCCTCTAGTCTCCCAAAATGTGTCTCATAATCCTTTGCCCACTAGCCTTGCTTCTACTTTCTTTTCAGCTATTGTTGTTTTATCCACTGTCCTTCCTAAACCTCCCCACCACAGGACAAAACCACTCTATCAAGGGAAAAAAACTTTGTATACAAACTTATAATCAGTTCTGTTCTATAATTGTAGATTTTGTTCCACTGGTTTATAGTATACAATTAATATCTACCATAGTTTGTCAGTTTCTACACTGTGCTTGATGCTATTATTCTTGCTAATTATACTTTCACATCTAAGATGTCCCATCTGTTATAATCAGTTGTTCTCCCTTTTGTAACAATATTGGGGAGCTCCGAGATAATAACCTTGCCACAAGCCCCACAACAAAGAAATGGGGACTGAACCAAAGAGATACCCAACATTTCACTCTTTTTTTTTTTTTTTTTTTTTTTTGTGGGACCAGGGTTCAAACTCACGACCTTGCACTTGCCCAGCAGGCACTTGTGCCTCGGAGCTATCTCCCCAGCCCCAACATTTCACTCTTAATTAACTAAAGAATCAAATCCATGAGGCTATAGAGAAAATCAGATCAGAAATAGTCTCTCAGGTAAAAAAAAAAAAATAGATGTCAACATTTATAAAGGAATTTCTCAGTAACTCTAGAGATAGATTACAAAATCACATGATGAGAGAAAAGGATGGGAACTGGGAACAATCAACATAGGAAAGAAATAGAAAGCAAAAAACATTCAAACAGATAGCTAGGAAATTAGAAATTCCATTGAAAGCTGACGAAACTCCTTCAAGGAAACTAAAGACAGGCTTTTAGTCCTTGGAGACAGGATCACAGCTAGTGATTGATAACAGAAACATCTCTTAAAAATAATAAGGGATCAAGAAATAACAATTCAACAGTTGCAAGGTGACAGAAAGAAAAGCAATATAAGACTGATAGGTGTCCACAAAAATGCGGGAGTCAATACAAATAATTTTTAAAGACTACAATAGAAAATTCTCCCAAACATGAGAACAGAATCTGACATATATGAGGCATATAGAACTCCAACTAGGGCTAGGAGAATACCTCAGCAGTCTAATCACCTGCCTGGTAAGCACAAGGACTGGGGTTCAATCCCCAGTACCACATGCTGTGCCAGCAATATCCCACACTGAGCCTGCCACCGAATCTGGGCATGGCAGCACATGCCTGTAATCCCAGCACTGGGGAGACTGAGACAGAGGATGACTACAAATCCAAGCTGCATAGTAAGATTCTGTACCAAATAAATAAATACTTTTTAAAAAAAATACTGAAAGATATTCTAGACAGAGATAAAAATGACCATAATTCCAAGAACAACAACAGAATGGAACCACTAAGCAGGGCACAGTTAAACAGAGGTAAAAAGTAGAAAACCAACAACAGGAAAACAACACAACAAAGATAAGCCAATAATATTAGCTGTAATCATCAATTTAAATGACCACAAACCATTTATTCAAAAAAAGCAGATGAGCAGAAATAGATCAAGAAACAAAATCCAACAATATACTCTATGTCAGAAACATATTTAACTCAAAAAAGAAATTCATAGACTGAAAAATCAAAGGATGCAAAATAACAATCCATGTAGTAGCTATCCTGTTTGCAGATAATGTGAACTGCAAACCAAGAATGATCAAAAGAGGGCCAGAGATAGGGCCAACCAGATAGCTCAGCAGACTAAAGTGCCTGCTTAAGCAGGCACAGGGACTGGGATTTGATTCCCAGTGTGCCATGCTGATCCCACTCCTGGGGCATACTGAGATGTCCTGACAATGAGACAGGGTATGGTGGCACATGTCTACAGAGCTTGGAAAGCTGAAAATAGGAAGATTATTTTGAGGCTGATCTGTGCAGTGAGACCCGGTAGACTCTGTACTAAATAAATTTTTAAAAAAGAGGGACAGAGCCGGGCGTGGTGGCTCACGCCTGTAATCCCAGCACTCGGGAGGCTGAGGCAGGAGGATAGGTGCGAGTTCGAGACCAGCCTGGGCTACAAAAGTGAGCTCAAGGCCAGCCTCAACTGCATAGCGAGACCCTGTCTCAAAAAAAAAATAAAAAAATAAAAAAATAAAAAAGAGGGACAGAGTGATAGCTCAGCAGACTAAGCTCCTCCTTAGGCAAGCAGAAACACTAGGTTCAATCCTCAGCTCCACACACCTGTAATCCTAATACTAGGGAGGCTGAAAACAGGAGAATTACTGAGAGTCTGAGCTGCATAGTGAGACCCTGTATCAAATACATCAAAAAATAAAATAATCAAAAAAGATAAAGTCACTACATACTTGTTATAGAAAAATATCAAGAGGAAGAGATAACAATATGTATGCATTAATTATGGAAGCACCCAACTATAGAAGACAAATGTTAATAGACATGAAAAATCATATACGCAATAACACAATACCTTAATATTCTATTGTTGCAGAGACAAATCAACTATATTAGAAAATCAGCAAATAAATAATAGAACCAAACCAAGCTTGTGAACAAATAGACTTAGTACACATTTACAGAGAGTTACACCCAACATCAGAATACACATTCTTCTCAGCTGTACTTGGGATATTCTCTAAAAATGAAATTATGGCCCGGCAGGATGGCTCAGTGGTCTAAAGCGCCTACAGGTGGCTGCAGGGACCACGGTTCGATCCCTGGCACCACATGCTGCGCCAGCCCTGCCCTCAGGACAGGCTGAGCCGGCCATAAAAAAAAATAATAATAAAACAAACAAAATAAAATAGGCCCTATACTAGCCCATAGAAAATGCTTAAGTAAATGAAAAGGAATTGGAATTATCCCAATTGTCCCATGTGTATTATCTGACCACAGTATAATGAAATTGAAAACTAGACAAGAAGAAAGCACAAGAAGTCCATGAACACATAAAAATTACTTCTTATTTAATCTTTTAATTATTTATTTGGTACAGGATCTTGCTATCCAGCTTGGACTTTTAGTGACCCAGACTCCCCAATGCTGTGATTACTGATGTGTAAACCACAGCCAGTTTTGAGGCTTGCATGGAACACCCAGAGTTTTTTGTTTTGTTTTGTTTGCAGGACCAGGGTTCAAATTCACTAGCCAGGCACTTGTGCCACGGAGCTAGGTCTCCAGCTCCTCACCCAGAGTTCTGAGACCAGCATGGCATGTGATATCAGGGATAGAACACAGGTCCTTGTGCTTACCAGGCAGGCACTTAGACCACTGAGCTATCTCCTCAGCCCCAACACATAGAAATGGAATAATACATTCCTGAATAACCAATGGGTAACAGAAAAAAACTGAAGAATAAGCTAAACAATATCCACCAGCAAATGAAAGTATAAATACAACTTATTGGAACCTGTGGGATACAATAGAAGCAGTTCAGAGAGGAAAACTTATACTGTTGAATTCTCAGTTAAGGAAAACCAAACAAGCACAAATGAACAACCTAATATTGCACCTTCAGTTTCTAGAAAAAGAAGAGCAAGCCAAACTGAAAGCCCATACAAAGGAGGAAGTTATAAAGAGCAAAGCAAAAATGAAAGCAACTGAGATTAAGAAAACAATGTCAGGAATTAATGAAGCAAAAAGTTAATTCTTTAGAAGAACAAATAAAATGGATAAACTTCTAGTGAAGTGTATAAAAAAAAGGAGAGAAAAATTCAAATTCATGCAATGAGGAATGAAAAGGAAATATAGATCCAGTAGAAATTCAGGAAATCATCAATACCTACTGCAAAAATCTTTATTCTCATAGGACAGAAAACACAGAAGAAATGGACAGAATCCAAGAAATGTATGAGCTATCCAAGCTGAATCAAGGAGATATAAAAATTCTGAGTAGCCCAATATCAGATAATGAAATTGAAAAACATAATTGAAAATCTACCAGCAAAGAAAAGCCCAGGTCCTGATGGATTCATGGCTGAACTCTATAAGAAATTTAGAGAATATTTAACACCAATACTTCTCAAACTCTGTAATGAAATTGAAAGGGAAGCAATTTCCCCTAACTTACTCCTAGAAGCAAGTATTACCCTGATATAAAAACTAGAGAAAGACCCAACCTAAAAGAGAACTGCAGGCCAATCCCACTAATGAACAGACACAAAAATCTTCAATAAAATACTAGCAAACAGAATACAGCAAATTAATCAAGAAGATTATACACCATCACCAAGTGGGATTCATCACATGGATGTAGGGGTGGTTTAATAGTGCACAAATAAATAAACATAACAAGCCATATCAACAGAGTGAAAGACAAAACCACACAATAATATCAAGATTCAGAAGAAGCTTTTGATAAAGTCCAACACCTATTCATGATTAAAAACCACACAGAATATCATAATACATTGTCTTTACCTCAGTCTGATAAAAACCATCTATGACAAACCAATAGATGGTTTGTCAACATCATACTAAATAGACAAAAACTGAAAGTTTTCACTCTGAAATCACAAACAAGACAAGAATGTCCACTGTCATAACTCATATTCAATATGGTTCTCAAAATATTTGCCAGAGAAATTAGTTAAGAGAGAGTAATAAAAGGAATAAGGATAGGGAAGAAACAAGTTAAATTATCATTATTTGCAGATGACATGATACTTTACATAGAAAATCCCAAAAACTTCACCAAAAGATTTGTAGATTTAATAACTAAATTCCATAGTGTAACAGGATTACAAAGTCAATATTCAAAAATTAGTAGCATTCCTGTACATAAACAACAAACTCACTGACAAAGAAATCAGGGAAACAACACCCTGCATGGTAGCATTAAAAAAAAAAAAAAAGTGAAATACTAAGAAATCAATCTAACAAAGGAAATAAAAGATATTTTTAAGAATTTTTTTTAATTTATTTATTTTTTCTTGTTGCAGAACCTTTGTTTGTTTATTCACTCATTTTTATGGCCAGCTCAGCCCACCCCGAGGGCAGGGCTGGCGCAGCATGTGGTGCCAAGGGATCAAACCGCGGTCCCTGAAGCTGCCCAAGCTTTGCCAAGCAGGGGCTTTAGACCACTTAGCCACCCCGCCGGGCCCGGAAATAAAAGATCTATACATTGAAAATGACAGCACTCTTAAAAAGGAGATCAAAGAAGAAATGAGAAAATGGAAAGATATCCCTTGCTCCTGGATAGGAAAAACCAACATTGTGCAAATGGCCATACTCTCAAAATTACTATACAGACTTAATGCAATGACAATCAAAATACCGTTAGCATACCTCACAAATCTAGAGAAAACATTCCTAAAATTTATTTGGAAGCAGAAGAGATCTAGAATAGCAAAAGCAATCCTGGGCAACACAGGCAAGCAGGAGGCATCACAATCACTGGTTTGAAATTATACTAAAAAGCTACTGTGATATTAGCATAGTACTGACACAAAAACAGACTTGACGACCACTGAAATAGATTAGAAGATGCAGACACAACTACAAACATACTCGGTCACTTTATCTTTGACCACAGAGCCAAATATGTTCACTAGAAGAAAGATAGCCTCTTTAACAAATGGAGCTGGAAAAACTGCTTTCTATCAGAGAAAAGGGGTAAGTGAAGTATAGTGTGTCTAAAGAGAGTCACCTAGAGAAAAAACATTCTCTCAGGCTTTCACAGAAAGCAAACTGGCCAAGCAATGGCCATGACTCATCCCAAAGGCTGACACTGACAGCAGTTCTACAAAGCACTATACATGGTTCCAGAGTTAAACCTGAGGAGATTTGACCTTGGAAGATACAAAAGATGAATGTTTTGTTATACAGGTCTTGCTTTAACTTGCCCTCGATCATCCAATGGAAAAGCTTAATTACGAGGCATAAACGCAGAGCTGGATTAGTATGATAAGCTGTAAGAGGCTTAAATCAACAGCCTCCAACATTTCCCGTTTCACTAGTAACCCAATACAATTATGGAACATTGAACTATGTATACAACTACTTCCTCTCAGTTCAAAGAGAAGAATTTTTTTTCTTTCCTTAACAATATCAATTAGAAAATTTATCATGTCTACACCCTGTGCTCTGTATAACTACTATGAGGACAACAATATGCAATGTGTCAATTATTGCAAATGTACTAACATGTTTTGAAACTATCATATTGTTATTTCTTATTAAAAGTAATAAAAAGAAGTTACTGGAAAAAAAGACAGTTGATCAGAATTTTAAGGAAGTGATTATAATGATCACAGGCATTTAAGGTGAGTAACGTGGGGTTGTAAGAAAGAAGAAAATGAGAGGTCAAAACATTACTGCTCTCACCCCTGGAGGGTGAGTATTGTGGGAGCTGGGCCACCAAAATGAGTGAAGTAGAAATTGTTCTCTCCTTTCTTGATCACTATCATAAGATTACTAAAAATGATATTTGACACAAAAAAAGAAAAAGAAAAACTGGCTTTCTACATGCCAAAGACTAAAACTAGGCCCATCTCCACCACCACAGGTCAAAGACCTAAATATTAAAACAGAAACAATAAATCTACCAGAAGAAAAAGGAGCTAGAAATCTTGACAATATAAATGTAAGCAGAGAGTCATAAACAAATGTCAAACTGCACAGAAATACTTCGAAGAATCAATAACTGGGATTTCATCTTATTGCGAAGTTGTCACACATCAAAAGAAATCACCAACAAGAGTGAAAAGAAAACCCACAGGGAAAAAACTCTAGCCAACTTTCCCTCAGGCAAGGGCCTCTATCTAAAACATAGAGTTCTACTGAGTAAAATCAGATCTCAAAAAATTCAAAGACCCAGTCCAAAAATGAGCATCTGAGGTGACTACACACTTCTCAAATGAAGAAATACAAGTGACAAACAAACATATGAAAAAACAATTAATATCACTGGCTATTAGAGTAATTCAAATTAAAACAATACTTAGATTCCATCTCACCCTGGAAAATATGGCTATCATTAGGCAATCAATTAATAACAAATGCTGGAGGAGCTTGTTGGAAAAAGGAACCCTTCTCCACTGTTGGTGGGAGTGTAGACAGGTAACTACTACCATGGAAGTCAGTGTGGAGATTCCTCAAAGCTCTAGGATTTGAGGTCCCATTCAACCCAGATATTCCCCTTCTGAATATCTTCCCAGAAGAATTTAAAACAATAAACCACAATGATACACATGCACCTATGTTTATAGCAGCACAATTTGTAAAAGGTACACATTGGAAACAACCCAAATGCCCATCAGCCAAGCAAGGGATAAAAAAAGATGTGGTATTTTTTATACAGTGGAGTACTACTCAGTTATAAAGAAAGACAAACTAGAGGCTTTTATAGATAAAAGGACATCACTAGATATTATACTCATAAGTGAAATAAATCAACTTGCATATGTAAACATCACATTGTCTCCCTTGTATAGGAAACTAAAAGAGTAAATAAGATCCAAAAAGTCCAGTCGATACTGTGAAAGGGAAAGAAACTGCTCAAAAGGAAAGAAAAATTAAGATGAGGCAAAGGAGAAAAGGGGGAAAAGATAGATAGATTAGATAGATAGATAGATAGATAGATAGATAGATAGATAGATAGATAGACAGAGCTAAGAGACTTATACTACTAATTTCTATTAGTTCATTGAAAAGAATAATTTGTGTTTATATTGTTTGGTCTATTTTGCATGCCTATATCTTATAATCTGAGGATCTACTTTGAAGATAACAGTATGTAATATATTAAGCATTGTTAATTTCCTACTTTTTTTTGAAACTTTGCACCATTATTTTTATTGGTTTTTATCTCTTCAAAATAAAAACAAATTTTAAATGATGGATATTCAGTCTAGGTCTGTTAAGATCAGGAAATGCTTCCCAGAGAGTAAATCATAATTTTGTGGAAATATTTTGAGGTTAAATAGACCTTGTTTCAAACGTTGACTCTGACACTTGCTATTTCAATTACCTTAGACCAGCGGTTCTCAACCTGTGGGTCGCAACCCCGGCAGGGGTAGAACGGCCAAAACACAGGTGTTGCTTAAGGCTATTCTGAGTCATAACTGTAGCAAAATTACAATTTTGAAGTATCCACCAAAATTATTTTTTGGTTTGGGATCACTGCAACATGAGGAACTATATTGCGGGGTCACGGCATTAGAAAGGTTGAGAACCACTGCCTTAGACAAATTATTATTATTATTATTATTAGTGGTAGTATTAGTATTATACTTTTACCAGGCAATAATGTCAACATAATATTTTACTATTTGCCAGACACTATTCTAAATGTTTTATATATGTTAATAGCTTATTAAATCATAATAGTCCAATAAAATGCACATTATTATTATCCCCATTATAAACAAAGAAACTGAGGCAAAAGTTAAGCATCTTGGTCAAGGATAGTACATAGCTATAAGAGGCTGAGCTGAGACCCAAACCCAGGCAACCCGACTCGAGTCTGTGCATGTAAGCTCCATACTGCCTATCAGCATCTTCTGGTTTCAGTTATATCATCAGTGAAACAAGACTTATTTTAAAAACTAAACAGAACACTGTGCATAAAGCACTTGGAAAACAAAGATAAATTACATCTATTGGTACACATGTACAATCATTTATTCTATTTTAACCACAGAAGAACATTATGGTGGAGGTATAATTATCCCATTCTATAGGCAGAGACAGCCTCTGAGGTGGAGCAATCAGGCAACAGTCACCCAGTAGTAGGTGGCAGAACAACTATCCAAACTCGGTGCAACCTTACTCCGGAGTCCCTGCTCTGCTACTCCATCATCTTTTTTTTTTTTTTTTTCTTTTTGAGACAGGGTCTCAGTGCGCAGTTCAGGCTGGCCTTGAGCTCACTTTTGTAGCCCAGGCTGGTCTCGAACTCACACCGATCCTCCTGCCTCAGCCTCCTGAGTGCTGGGATTACAGGCTTGCGCCACCATGCCCGGCTTACTCCATCATCTTAAGGCCTGTACGTAAGGCCCAACATAGATAGCTGCAGGACATCAACAGGGAGGGTGAGATTTAGAAGTTCCCACAAAAGCTGCCACCACTCCAGCATCACCTAGAGGTGCTTCATCACTGATTAACACTTACCAGGCCAACCAATGGTCCCAAGGCCAAGCTCAGAACTTGCACTCAAACACCCCGGGAGCATAAGCCTCCTTAAAGGATAGCCCATAACAATTTGAAACTAAAAGCTATTCTGCAATGCTCCCTGCTAAATCCCTCAAAATAGCACAGTTCACCAAGGGCTATTTGCACATAGGCTCACAGTGAACAGACTCTAACCTAGGGTCAGACACCTGATTTGTACCCCAGGAGTCTCACCAAGATGAGACCCGTGATGAATCATTTCCTCTCTTGGTACCTCACTTTTTTGATTTGTGAAATAGAGATCATAAATGCATTACCTTTCTCCCAAGGGGTTCTGAGATAACCAAGGGTAAGATAATTGCTGTGGTGGCACATTGGAAGCAGTATGAAATGCTGTAGATAACACTTTCTGTCAAAATGACCTATTCCAAGTAGGTAACATGGTAATGCTATCTTTATTTTTTACTTACTTTTATTTAAAACCATTTTCCTACAAAAGAAAACAGGTTACATTAATTTAGCATCTGAACTGAAGGGAATTTTTTTCTGTATTAACCTCTCAGAACTATTTGAAGCAAATGACATAATTTTATCTTGCTAAAAATGTTAGAATCAATTGCTCTAAACAGTGAGGCCAATTATGGTCTCTCCAATGAAAGAAATTCAAAGCTCGTCCTCGTAACATGAAATGTGTTCATATTATAGGAGAAGCTCCCTGATGGCTATGATTGCTCTTAGAATTCTCATGCCCTTCCCTAAAAGAGCCTAATGTGAGAAAGGAGAGAAACTAAGGAAATTACAGGCCAATTCAACCCTTTATGAATACCGAGGTACCCACTCTATATCCCAACCATATGCATCATGGGAAACTCAAATTCAACATGTCCAAAATTGAACTGACCATTCCCACCTGTGTCCTCAGTCTAGATAAATAGCAATTTCACAATTTAACCTAGTTCGCTTCTTCCCACTTGATATCTAATAATAGCAGGATTAATGTTAAGAGATTTTTGCTACAACCTCTAATGTGCATGTTTACATATGTAGTCTTAATACTGCCACAACTCCATGAAGGGATCATTATTTTACAAGCGAGGAAACTGATGTTATCAAACTGGAGACAGAGGTGAAATATGAGACTGACTTTAAAGTCCGTTCCTCTAATAAGGTGCTTTCCATCACCAAATTCTCCATTTTTCTTTCTCAGAATCTGTTCCTGAACACCTATGGCTTCATTAGGGTATCATGACCTCTGCCTGCTCTAGAAGCCTGTCCTACTCTATTATTTTTTCACTTGTCCTTAATCCCCACATCCTGCAAGTGAACCTTTCAAACTGCAAAGGTGATCATATTACATCCCTACTTAAATTTCTCAATATCCCCCACCAGCCTCTGCTAAATGCTCACACCTTACAGCTCCACACAGTCCCCTCATCATCTTATCTCTGCTCACCAGTCACCCTCCATCACTGTGCCTACAAGTCTTTCATTCCAGAGGTGCTACTTGCAATCTCCTAAGTCTGGACCTGACCCCAGTGACAGGTCCTATGTCTTGGTCCTTTTGTATTCATTTTAATGAGAAAAAAAGATAATACAGCAATGAAACAATTCAAAACTGGTTAGTATTACAGTTACAGTAATTAAAACGCTGCATATTGTTGCCTTCCTAGAAATTATTCAGAGAAGATGCAGACATGACATTTTGACTAAACAATATTAGTACAAACCTTTCTTCTCAATAAACTAAGAGAAAGTAGCAGTATGTCTATCCTAACTATCTTGTATATACATATATATTTCATACACACACACACACACACACACACACACACAAAGGTCCTTTATTTATATCCCCCTTTTTTGTTTTGCTTTGTCAGAGAAGTTTGTTCCACTGTAGTTAGAGAAGCTGTATTTGGAGAAGTCTTTCAAGGACTTGATGCTAGACCAAAGATTGTAGGTACTTGACCTCAGCAAAATAACCCAATATAGTCTAATAGTCCATAATAGTAGTGGGTTATCAGCACAACTGGCAATTGTCCAAAGTTGTTGACATGAGCCATTTATAGCTCAGTATATTAGTATAGCTTTACTTTTATACCTTGTCGTTATACATTTCTGCTGCATGGTGAAGACCAAGTTAAAGCAAGACCTATATAACTAAAAATGTAACTTTTGCTATCTGACATGCCCTTCCACCTGAAATGACCTTTACCTTCCTTCCCCCCTCCCATATTTAATTGCTACAAGTTCTTCAAAAGCCATCTGATATATCTCTCTTCTCCTTTTCCTCTGGAAAAGAAGGAAAAGAAGTCCTTTTCTTCTGACACCTACAGCCTCAGAAAATGACCTTGGAAAGACCTAATACATTCCTTCATTTATCCATTCATTAGTTCCCATACCACAATGCTCTAGGCCCTAGGACTACAGTGATGAGCTACACAGACATTTCTGCTATATCCCCTATATTCATGGGGGCCGCAGTCCTAAGGGAAGGAGCCATCAATCTAATGATAACAACACTAAAACAGCAACTACAGAGCAAGGTGCATACAAAGAAAGAGAAGCACACAGTGTTATAAGATCATATGTAAATATTGGGGACAGGAGACTGACCTAGCCAGAGGACAGAAAAATGCCAGGTGAGTTGAAATCTGAATCACAGGGGGAGACAGTTCACAGCTTTACAGGTAGAGAACAGAGCATCTGCTGAAACCATGCAGTGAGGAGCCCTTGCCAGGTTCTAGCAACTGAAAGGACAAGTGATGTACAGCTAGGCCTCTCACTTGTCTAGAAGCCAACAGATGGCAAGAACTTGCTTGAGCTTATTTTATGTCCCCAGTACCCGGCACACTACTTTTAATAAATAAGTGAATACATGCTGCATCTGAAAATGGAGGTGCTTTTAAAAGAGACTCTAACATGCGAATACCTTGGCCTGAAGAACATTTGTAGCCACATCTATCACTGCAAGGCCTGTGGCTCCAGCTGCTGCCGTCACTAAGACAGTTTCTCTGTGCCAGAGAAAAATGAATGTTACTACAGAAACCTTCAAAACTTACCCTATGATGTGATTTCAGGAACTCTGTAGAACAGGATCATTTTAAAACAACAATGTTAAAGGCCTTTGCATTCAACTTTCAAGAACATCGGTGTTCAATCTTGGAGTGGCAGGCTTACATATGATTGTTGCTAATTTGATCCTGTTTTGAAGACTTCCTAAGAAAGATTCCTGTATCTCTCTAGGTAGACCCAGCTTTCCTCAGCAGCACCCTCTTTTTTGAGCAATCACTGGATTTATGCTTCAGGAACTGTCTAAAATCATTCCTACAGTAAGCACTGCCCAACTTTAGAAGGTGATGGCCTGTAATGGCCACAGTTGAACTAAGCCTACCAGCAGAGAGCATCACTAAAGCTTGGCTCTCTGCAAAGATCAAGAGGTAGTTTCTTAGGTAAAGTGGGAAATGTCAGCACCTTTGAGTTTGAAACACCTTACTTGGCACACAGTCCAAGCCTCCCAGAGACAAATACTAAAGGCCTCCATTAAGTTCATAAACCAAGCCTGTAATTCTAAGGTTTTCCCATAATTGATCTTCAGGGTAGTCAGGTTTGAGAGAGATATTTTTCCAAATTTATACTGGTCAAGTTCACAGTCTGCATTTCCATCTTAAACAAGAGGAGAACCCCAGTCTCAAGTGGTTACCTCTCTCCTTCCTTTCCTCAAGCAAAATAAACAGGAGCTGAAGGGAAAGAACAGGAAGGGAATAGGAATGAATAGGAGAAGAGCTTATTGGACACTTCTAATATCAGGGAAAGGTATCCCTAGCCCTCGGTTGTCTATGAGTTCTTACCCAGGTTGGGTACGGGCTCGATGCTCCAGAGCCAAAATAGCAGTGCCATAAGTTACAGGTAAGGTAGCAGCTTCTCGCAGGGAGAGATTCTCTGGAATCTGCCACAGGGTCTATAGGAAGAAGCAACAGTAGCTTAGGGATTAAACATCTGTACCTGGTTGCAAAGGCTAGTCAGTAAATATGATTTGATCAGGTAAGTAATCTGAAATAGAAAGCACATGCCTATAATCAAACCCAGGGAAAGTCAAGACCAAGCAAGCCATGGGAGAACTTAGTACTTGGGTGCACTGGACTTCAAAACCCTAAGGTTGGCATCTGGCCCCAAAAGGAGCCAATTTATGGAGTACAGGCCACAGATCATTGTAACAGGGGAATTGCATTGAATATAAACTTTACCTCAGCGATGTTGGGGAGGGTCTGCATACTGTCCACCACTAGGGGGAACCATTCACACCCTGCTCAATACAAAGCCACCTTGGCTGGCTCCATTCCCAGGGCTATCTCTTTCACAGACTGTGTGGGGACAGCCGCATTACATCCAGCTCAATACCCCAAACCAGTTTTTCTACAAAACTACCTAACTGTGGTCCAAGTAGACAGCAAGCCAATTGCACAGGAACTTCAAAAACAAAATCCCCTTCTTCATTAAAGCACTCTACATAAACAAAGCACTGTGCAAGGGTTGTCACACCAATAAAGAGAAGGAAAGGGTTTAGGATTTTTTTTTTTTTTAATGTGTTTGGCTGAGAAACAAGATATGACCAAACAAATGCAAAGAAAGGAAACAGAAAGGAGAATAATACATAAGGGAAAAGCAGAAACTAAAGAAAACAAAGAAGAAAAAATATCTGCCAGCATTCATATTGAGGGGTGAGGGTACCTTCTGGTCCGTAATGCATTCTTCAGCCATAGCATTCAAGTGACTCACACCAATAACTCGATCTCCCTAAAGTGAAATGCAGTCGTGAAGAGATGTTCAAATGCATGGCCATGCATTTGCCTCTTCCTGAATTAACCAAACTATGAAAGAATACACATATCTGATTATCAAAGACACTGGTTAGTTTTAATACCTAGTTAATGCTTAGAAAATAAAACAGCAATTCTCTCAGTACTGCTACCAGGTTGCCAAGTCCAACCGAGCATGTTTTAGACAACGCTGGAGTTGAATAAGGAAAAGGTTGATATGAATTAGAATTAACCTCTTTCACACAAGACCCCAACTTGAGCATTCTCTCACCGCTCCGTTACTATAAAGTAAGATGCTGCCCTTTAATTATAATAAAGAGTTTAATGAACCCAGAAATCTCCACCAAGATTTCCCTCCCCTGAATTTAGAATTAGTTTCTCGTTCTTCCATCTCAGTTTCTCTTCAGTGTCTTCTGCCAAAGGACAAGAAAAGCATGACCTTTTCGAGATAAATGAATTTAGCATATTTCTCATAGCCACCCACATGTTCATTCCCTAGATTTCAACTAATTTACCTCTTTCACTGTGCTGACATCTGTGCCTATCTCCAGGATGGTTCCAGAAAACTCCATTCCTAAAACATTATTCAAAGATTAAGTCATCTATCAAGACTAACTATGGAAATAAGAAACCCCTGACCAATAGGCCATCCTAACAGCTTTGTAAGAGGAAGATTTAAGTACCATGTTTTTCACCTTGGCAGAAGAGCAGAGCACTCTTCCCAAAGCACATGGTCGTGAGCATATGCTTTCATGATCACAACCTGAACAGCTATGGCAATCCCATTCCTAACCTTGACACAATAAGCCTTCTGAGAACGTGCAAAAGCACTGAGAATTGCAGATACACTGGGACTTCTGACCCTGATCACGGGAGCCTTGGGCTTCTGCAGCACTCAAATCATGAGGATTAACATATGGTATTTACAAGTTCCCACATATCTTCGGCTACACCACAAGGTCCTAAAGGACATGAATGGTATTTATTCAGACAGTGCTCAGCTCGACTGGATGAATTAATGTCACTTCCCTTTCTTCTTCCATCTCTGAACTGTCTGACTTTAATGATCACTGAAGTCAGGGAATAAATCAATCTAACATGACATCTTTCCCTGACCCGGTATTTCAGCAAACACAAGCAAAAGGAAATGGTTCCAACTGTTAAGATACAACCAAAAACCCAAAGCCAAAACACAAAAACTATTTTGCAATCACTGTATTCTTTTTTTTTTTTTTCCCCCCGGAACCAGGAATGGAACTCAGGACCTTGCGCTTGCCAGGCAAGCACTAGTGCCCCTGAGCTATCCCCCCGATCCCAATCACTGTATCCTTAAAGGTATATGTTTATATAAACCTGTAAACATGCTAAATAAGGCTTATATCTCTTAAAATAAATTTCAACAATAAAAATCAGTGATTTACACACTATTTATGATGTGAAAATAACCAAACTAAGCATAATGAAAATGAGACATTTGATTACTAAGAAATCGCACACTCTTTTTCTTTATGTTGATCCTTTGGCACTAGTTTTCTTTGACTTGTGTTTGACAAATAAAGACATCTTAGCTGCAGACATATGTCTGAGATCCAGCAGCTAAAAAAAAAAACACATGCAGTTTCAGAAAAAAGGAAATGACTAAGGTCAATAATGACTCTGAAGAACAGAATTCTAGTGAGCATAATAAGATGAATATTCATTTGGTCATTTACTCATTTTTAAAGTATTTTTAAGCATCTACTGTGAAACAGATACAATGCTAAGCTAAGAGAGACACTGTGGAGCCAGAGAAGCACAGAAGCTGCCCTCAGGGGGCTCACAAGTAATGATTCTAAATAATGACGGTGCTGACATAGCTAGAAAAACCTCACGGATCACAGACAAACACCGCAGAATTGTATCTGTGAAAAGTCTCAGAATCTTATTTTCTGGAAGCATCACTCAGTCCACCCGTACTCACCAGGTGTGAAGGGAAGGTGGGGCTTTTCCTGGTACTGACCACTGCAGACCAATATATCAGCAAAGTTAACTCCACAGAAATGGACATCAACTCTGACCTGCAAAGGAAATAGAGTAGCAAAACAGAGACGTACACATGCTATAAACAAAATTCATTATTCAACTATTCAAAAATTATTTCAGGAATGAATGACAAGTATATACCAGGTGCTGAACTAAGGGCAGGAATGAATCATGAGGCAAAATAGACTAAGTTTTCATCTTCACAGAGCTAGAAGCATAGTAGAAATGACAGACATTAACAAAATAATAATGAACCCATTTGTATTAAATTACAACTTAAACTATTAAAGAATACATAGTGCTGAGAAAGTATATAATGTGAGGATTTACCTTCCTGGGAAAGAAAAAATAAGAAAATGATACTACAGTTAATAACAGTTAAGAGCTATTCAAAATAAAACAGGAAATTAGCTCAGTAGTACAGCACTTGCCTAGTATGCATGAGAACTTGGACTTGATATCCAGTATCAAAGGGAAAAAAATGATAAAAAGTTCTATGCAGACAAAAGCAGTAGCATGTGCAAATGCCCTGCAACAGGGACAAAAGAAAAAAAACAGCGAGCTTAGAGCATAAAGGGGAGTGAGAAAAAGAGAACACACCATACCACAGCTGGCAGGTCTATACTAACCTTCAAACTAGGGTGCCAGAAAAACCACTAACGGATTCTAAACAGAAGGGCAACATGATTTGTACTAGTTTTGAAATCTGGAATTCTGGAATCCAAACTAGATGTCAAGCTTCCGTGTCTACAGCAATGCCACAACTGGGTCAGAACTGTAATGGCACCACCAGAAGTCTCTCTCCACTGAGCCATCCTGCACTGGTAGTATCAGCACCACCTGGGAATAGGTTAGAAATCCTAATTCCCTGGCCCCACCCCTGCTAAAGTGAATCAGAAACTATGCAAGAAAAGCCCAGGAATCTGCTTAACAAGCAACACTGCTCCTTGCTGTAGAAGTACCCTGGAGAGGACACGTTCCAACAGGGGTTGTAGTCACCAGAGGAAGTAAAGGCTGAGACACCAAATCAATGCTATTTGTTTCAGTTTAGTACAGAGGTGGCCTTATTTGTAAGACATATTTATCCACAAAATCTATCCAACAATGTTTTTTTGAAGCACTTACCACACACCAGGCAGTACTCTAGACTAGGACAATTTAATGGAAATAACATAATTGCAGCTCCCATGAGCAGATGCCTTAAAGCACAATGTCTGGACAAATAATCACAATAAAGCCCCACCACCAGCTTTGGGACACTAGCAGCATAACACCTGAGCTAGACAAACACTTGGCACACATCTGTTCTCAAGCCACTCTGCCTTGCTTCAAGAATGACTGACTAGGGCCAGGGAGATAGCCTGGCAGTCTAAGTGCCTGCCTGGCAAGTGCAAGGACTCCAGTTTGATTCCTGGTATAACATGCTCTGCTGCCTGTAATCCCAGGGCTTGGGAGGCTGAGACAGGAAGATCACTATGGGTCTGAGCTGCATAGCAAGACAGTGTACCAAATAAATAAACTTCTTTTTTTTTTTTTTTAATTAGGAATGACTGACTCAAGTATGGGCTCTCTCAGCATGTGACACCAGGAAGTGTAAAGACTGGCACCACTGTTTCTCCAATTCACCCGTTTTGGCCACAGGCTCAACATTAGCAACCTTGGGGGCTGCACCTGCTTCTGTCCCTCTCACAAGTGGTCCTCACAGCCAGCTTCACCCTGAGGCAGGACCCCGTTCTCCACACCAGACGCTATTCATCACCTGGGTGGTCAACAGGCAAAGCCAAGTGACCACCTCTAACCCCATCCCAAATCCCCGCAGGACACCAGGGAAGGGCTAAAGACACACGCTCACAAGGACACAGGAACAAGTGGAATGGGGGAGTTCAGGAAAGCTTGGGGAAGTTGGAAAGAAAGGCAGAAAATGTGATACCATGCCAAAAAGGAATGAGGGGAAGGCCAGAGGACGTTTATCTGTGTTAAATCAGTAACTTGCAGCTGGTTATGCAAAGTCGTGTGCAAATAAATTCTCTGTTTCTAAGGCAACAGCTTTGGAGCCTTCAAAAAGAGGCCTACATGTGGATCTGGAGGAACCATTCTCTGGGGCCATTCTACAATTTTGTAAACCTTAAAAGGGCTTGGACCTTCCAGGCCCAGGCTCAGCTGCACTCTGGTCTCCGGGTCACCCCCTAGCTTGGGAACTGGGGAAAAAGGGGCGAGCAAGTCCGGAAGGGGTACGTGGGCTTCTAGAGTCCCAGGACGGGCCAGCCACCCTACCTCGTGAGGCAGGACAGGGCGTGGGGCCAGCTCGGCCACGGCCAGGGGCTGTTTGAGCTCGGCGCACAGCGCGGCGCGGTAGAGCCGGTTGGGGCCCTTCCGGGTTCCCCTGGAAAAGGCAACGGGAACGATTTACCAGACCCGCCTGCGGGGCATCCCGGGATCGCCCCATGGGCTGCGGGAAGAGTCGGGGTTGCACCTGCAGGGCCAAGCCTGAAAGAGGAGTCGCCTGCAAAGCAGAGCAGCCATGGCCGCGGTGGGTGTCGCGAGGGGGCGCGGCCTGGGCGTGGCCGGAAGAGCGGGACAGCGCGGGCCACCGCTGGGCCGCGAAGGGCGGGCAGGATCGGGATCTGACCAGCTTGGCGGGCCGCCCGCAGTGCGCCCGCCCGCAGTGCGCCCGCCCGCAGTGCGCCCGCCCGCAGTGCGCCCGCCGCGCGTCTGGCAACTGAGGGCCAGAGCCTGGGACATGGCCCTGTCCCCTGAAAGAGAAAACCAAACGTCCAATGAAGGATTAGATTACTTGAGATTGAAGGATTAGATTACCTGAGATTAACCTTAGGTGTCATCTTTGTAGAAAATTTGGGAGACTTAAAATCACATTTGGTAGTATTTAAATAGTTTTCGGGCCCTCTGGACAAAGGAAATCCTAAATAGGTAAAAGTTTGAATCTCTGCTTTCTGACACCATGCCAGAGTTCAATTCTTGGTACTGCTATTGATATGCACACACACAGGAAGGATGAGTTATGCTAAAATTAAACGCTTACCAATGGTTCCAAATTCAAAGAGTACCTCCAATTAAGGTCAGGCCATATGTCATGGTTTTCTAAAGGCCTATGTTATGACCAGAACTTAGTAAGTGTTCAGTAAGTGTTGACTGAATGACCACACAATAATTCCCAGCTAATATAGGTACACTCTGGAAGAACTAATCTATAGCAACATTATGTGTGAAATAGAAAAAAATAAATATGTCGACCCTTCATACAACTACGACTGAATATTTCTGTACTAGCAATATATATGAGCTACTACAGAATATTCTGGGAGGAATGTCTTACTGAACAGGTAGCATTTAAAGGCAGCATAACATCTTTAAAGACCTCTAATCCAAGAGCACTGGTCTCCTGTTCAAGCCTGGGCTTCCAGGTGTTCGCATGGCTTTAACTTTGATGTTCCATGGCTCTTGGCCACCGTCAACATTTCCATAAAGAATAGTCATTGGGAAGCAAGATTGGGAATTCAGGAAATACGGTAAGCAAAAATGAAGGGATGAGGGGCTGGCGAGATAGCTCCGTGGCACAAGTGCCTGCCTGGCAAGTGCAAATCCATGAGTTTGAACCCTAGTCCCACAAGAAGAAGAAGAAGAGCCTTCCTCTTTTCTCTGGAAGGGACTAGAAAAAAAGAAAAGATTTCTAAAACACACACACACGCAGTGCATGTTTCCAACAAGACCTGAAAGTACTATTAATCATGAAGCTTATAAATGAAATCGGGAGGCTGAGGGTGCTACAGAGCTGTGGAGCACACAGGAAGTACCACCTCAGTACCAACCCCAGACAGAGCCAGGACAAGAAAGCTCAGTTTAATGAAGTATGGAACCAGGATAGCTATTCCAAGTTGTTACGCCTGGAAGTGTTTTGTAAAATGTTTGGATAGATTACTACCTTGATATTAATATGGGCAAGACACAAAGCAACCAACTTTTTCTTTTTCCTTTTTTTTTTTAAACTGGGATTCAATTTAGGGCCTTTGCACTGGTACATCCCAGCCCTTTCTTTCCTTTTTTTTTTTTTTTTTGCTTTGTTTCGTGTTCTCTTTTATTTTTCATTTATCTTGAGGCCCACTCTCCTAAAGCCCTTGAACTGCCCAGGCTGAACAGTGCCAATTTAGGGTCCTGCCTCACCTTCCCAGCATGCTGGGATTACAAGCCTTGCCACCAATCGGCAAGCAGTTTTTAATTGACAACAGCAACCTCAAAAAAGCAGCAACCATCTTCCTAATTTCCTTTGTATGTACAATACTTTTCTAATGCCTGACACTTTAAGACATGTAATAGGTATTTGTCTAGTGAACTGTTGAACAAGCACTCAGTTACCTAGTATTAGTTTCCCAGAAAATTAGAATATCTCTCAGTATCAAGTCTTACTTTTAATTAAACATTTTTATGGAAAAAATTTCTATTATGATGTTCATAATATACTTGTCAATCTCAGGGCATATGAAAATGAGTGTGGAGAAATCTATCAATACTGCCTTCTACATTTGTGAAAATATCTGAAGAAAACAGTAAAAATCCCTGCAAGAAGACTATTGAGATGAAAGAATTTTAGATAATTGAGGTGATTTAAGCATTTACATGCATAATAACACATTTCCAAAGACCAGTCAAAGGTAAACGACAAGGCATTAAGTACTAGTTGCCATAGTAGCAAAAGAAATACTTAGTCTACCCAGCACCGTGCTGCCACCACACCTTACTGTCTCCTTGGGGTTATCGCTTCTGATTATTTGTTCCTATTTGGGGGTGGGAGAGGCAAGTACAATAAAATTTGAGTCCTATGGAACATTAAGATCAAGCTGCTAAATCTGAACTGATCAATCTTCTGGAAAGAAAAAAAAGATCAATGGCTGCCCTATAAACCAGCTTGAGGGCTCATTAAGGAAGCAGCAGAGTAACAGATGACTCTTCCTTCTGGTACAACTCACATGAAGAGATAATATTTAACATCCAGAAGCTGCTGAAGGGCTGAGGGTAACCAAATAAGCCAAAGTTTAATACACCAACAGCTATGTTTTCACCGAATAATAGGCAAACAATGTATAAACAATATAAGCACCATACAGGGCTATGCCAGGTGCACACGACCATCCTCCACTGTTAACAAATGTGTTGCCCAGTAGATTTTCAGCTCTTTGAGGAGACAGGGTGTCTCAGGAACCTCTACATGTACCATATCCAGCACATAACAGGTACATAGTGAATGCTAGAAAAGCAGGAAGCAGGAAGCCCTGCAAACTGTGTGGGAGAACTGGCAGTACAACTATCCCAAGGCACAAATACAAAAAATTGTCATGGTTCTTATATTTGCTTCCTCTATAGCCACTAAGCGCAATCTGGTCTTCTTTTGGTCTAGTTCAGTATTGCCATTATAGGTATAAATTACTCTCTTTTGCCATGATGATGATCTCCAGAATCCTTGAGGTGTGCAGTAGTTTGCCTTTTCATTGCACTCCCTGAGACGGCTTTTTCCAGTTGGAGTTGGAGTTAACACTTGTCAATTTCATAGCATGTGTTAGCCATTGATCTAAGTAAGGCTTGTTGAGCTATTACTGTATTCTAGGGTTTGCTTTGTAAATTACTTGCTCCAATGTCACTGAATCATAGAATTCCTAAGCTAGACAGACCACCTTGAAGACAATTTAATTTAGTTTTTGTTTGGGTTGAGCTTTTTGGAGGTTGCTAGATCTAAGGTGTATATTGCTGAGATCAATAATGTAGGGCGGAGATGGATTCAGGATGTGATGCTAGGGTTAAGGGTGCAAGTGCAACCCACCCTAGCCTGCATAAGATGCAAGGGATAGAAACAGTCACTTGGCCACTGCTTGTTGTTTGTCACTTGGAGCTTGCTGCTTACTGCCTCCGCCTTCTGCCTCCCATGAACTATTTCTCCTCCGTGATGCCTCTCTGCCATGCCATCCTGCTTGAAGCTAGCCAACTATAAATCAAAACTTCTAGAAACTGTGAGTCAAATTAATCTTTCTTCCTCTAACTTAGGTGTCAGGTATTTTTTCTTCTCAGTAATGAGAAAGTAATCAAGACACTTAGGATGCACAAGACTCTGAGTTGGCTCCCTAGCACCACAACACACACACACACACACACACTCACACACAGTCTCAGAGAGAGCACCTGGCTCAAAGTCACACTGTAGGATGGTAAGAGGAGTTTCTTTAGGATCTAACTTTTCTGATTTCCTATCTTCTGCTCTTTCCACTGTGCTTATTGGACCTTATTCCTCAGCTGTGTACATCGTAACAAAATAATTTCACATTTTTGTAGTGCTTTGTGAGTTTCATATCACTGTCACCCAAATTATTTCATCCAACTAATGCTAAAAATAATAATTATCACTACAACTAGCATTACATTATTATCACAAAGCAGCTACCCAAAGTTTTTCATTATTTTACCAATCCTCACAATGATCCTGTGACTGAGATACAGTTTCTCCTACACTCTTCTCACAGGAGTGTAGGCTGAAGGAGGTTAAGTTGCTTGTGTAGCCATGTTAAGTTGCTGAAGGCCACACAACTAGGATGAAAAAGTCACCCTTCTCCTGATTGCCTGGTACCAGAGCCCTTCTATCCTTCGAGGCCTTTGCTTCTCCGATGCCCTCAGAAGCAGACAAAGAAGGTATTATCTGATATGTTTGAAAACCATGTTTTCTTGTAGTTTTAAGTTTAATTTTATAGCAATTTTACTATCACTCAGACCAGAAAATAGAGTAATTCCCTAAAGGAGAAAATACAGAGAAAGCAGCCTCTAGGGATGCCTGTGGTTGAGGAAGAAGAGAGGAAATGATGCGAGAACATAATTAAGAGCTACCACCCTATTTCACAGTGCCATAAGCTTAAACAGGCATTGATTTCATTTAAATTTAAAGGATATGACGTAAGCTTAAAACCGTGAATATGCAGTTTTCTTATGTACACACAGATACCTGCAGGCACACAGGTATGCACAAATGTCATTTTAACAAAATAATGTGCTGTCTGGGTTGCCCGGTTACCATTTGTCACTTGAACAGCAGGCATCAGCAGGCATTTGGGCTGAATTCTTGGCACCCAGATGGACAAGTTTGGAAGCTGTGGTGACCTGGGTATTGGCTGCAGTGCCCCCAAAACTGACTACCTGTATTGGATACAGAACACTATTTTCTACCTTGAACCATCATTACAGAATCAGTTAAGAAATTCCCAAATATGTTTGTAACTGTGTGGTGCCTTTCCAGCCCGGAGACACATACACACACACACACACACACACACACACACACACACACACACGCACACACGCACGCACATACATGCACACATGCACACCCAGAGAGAACAAATTCCATTATGTCCCCTACAATAAACTTTGTAGAAATCTGTAATAGCTCGCTAGTCCTATTGTTCAGGTGACGTTTACTTAGTTATCTATTTCTGCAGGTAGGTTGTAAGCATCATAGATGATTCTGAGAAGAGCAGCCTGAAGAGAAAAGAATGTGGGCTTTGAAATTAGATAAGCCTGCATTCAATTCCTGACTTAACTATTTACTCATTGTGATATGGGGGAGGTAATTTCTCGAACCTCCATTTCCTTATCTATAAAGTGGGCCTAGGTATCTCCCCTGCCTGAAGTGGTAGTATTGAGCATGAAATTAGACAAGCAAGGATGGCAGCACTCAGCAAATAACTACTGCTAAGAAGACAGACCCTGCCCTGGAACCTCCATGTGTGTCAGGTAGAATGAGGCACCCATAAACAGGTGTGTAAAATGCCTGTGACCTGTTCCCTGAAGGAATGCTACAAGAGGCCGCAGGAGCACAGAGGAAGAAGGAGAACCTCCCTCAACCAAAGAGCATCGTGTCAGAAAAGCCTCACAGAGTAAGCATAGGGAAAAACTAGCCAGGCCAAAGGGCCAGCTAAGTGTGTCCCAGGCAAAGAACTGCACAAGAGATACCGTGGCCTGTTCAAGGAACCACAGGTGGCAGATTGTGATTGAAGTTAGGGCTTGAGCTAGAGAACAGTGCTGGGACAGGTGTAGAGTGTAGTGTTCGGAGTCAGACAGTCGCTTTCCTCTTCTACGTCTCCAACCAAAATACTTTTTATTCTGAGTCTCATTTCTCCCTTCGTAAAATAATTATAATTGTATGATCTAACATATGTATGTATGTATATACATGTATGTGTGTGTAAAATGCAACGAATAGACTACATTTTTAAGTGACAGTGAATGTCCTTTATTCCTGTATATCTTGATTATAAGCCTATCTCTGCCAAGCGTGGCGGTTGGGTCATAGTATCTGCTTGTTTTCCATTGCATCGGTGAAAGGATGAATGGGAGGCTTCATTCACTTGCCCTGTGTGTATCAGATGTCACTATGTGCCAGATACTCTTCTAGACACTGCGAGCACAAGAGTGAACAAAACAGATAAAACCCAGCCCTCATGACACTTACAGAGAATAAACTAAGACAGAAAAGGAGGCCACATGTGTCCATGAGAGGGCAGTCTACTGCAGAGCCCCTGCTCTCTGATGAAAAGAAAATAAACTAGCAAAGCTCCCAAGAGTTCTTCACGTTAGTCTCACTTCACAATAACAATGAGGAGGCTCTTGTCCTCTTCCGTAATCAGGGCTTACTTATCAAGCCCCAGCTTCCTGTTGTGATCCAGGGGAACTGGTGACTTGTGTTGTTTGGCAGGAAGAAGTGTAAAGGAGGGCTCAAGTCATTCTTGGGATCTAACGTGGTGGCAAAAGGAAACAGGAGAGCAGTACAACAAAAAGGCTTTGGGGAGGGAGATTTGCCTATCTCGGTGGCCAGGCGATAAGGGAGCTCAGATGCCCTGTGGTGATGGATGAGGGTGGTAGCTCAACAGTGGAATAATCACGCTCCGCTTCATATGTATAAGCCTCTCTAAGAACGGATTCATCAAGGGGGGGGGTGTCTCATTTAATCCTCAGAACGACTCTATAGGGCAGGAATTAGCCCCATTTAATCCCATGGCTCTCCTGTACATTAACTCCTCTCTCTCCCCTATCTCTTTCCATATATATTTAAGTTATAAAAAAGAAACAAGGAGGATGTTAATTTATTTTGTAGCCTGCTGTAGTCACCACCCTATTCATCTTCTCTTCACAGAGCAGCCCATTAAACTGTGTGCTTGTAGTTCTCTTTCCTTTCACTCATCCCCTGCAATCATTCCCAGATACCACTGAAATTGTTTACGCTGACATGGCCAGTGACCTCCTGATGGCCTGTGCCAAGACCTCTTCTCAGTCCCTATTGTGGCTGGCCTCTAGCAGCTTTGGAAGCCATGCTCTACCTATTCTTTAGTTTCTCAACCTGTACCTTCTCAGTCTTATCCACAAAATCTTTTCCTCAGACCCAGGATATAGCTCATAGCACAGTGCCTATCTAGCAAGTACAAGGTCCTGCGTTCAATTCCTGGTGCCAATAAAAAAAAAAACAAAACAAAAAAAAAAAAAACTTTTGCTTCTTTCACCCCTTAATGTTGTCAGCTACAGTTCTTTATACCATCTTGTCTCTGTTTCTCTACATTTCTCTGTCTCTCTTCTGTGTGTTTGTGTGTGTGTAACTGTCTCTTCTTTTAAGTGAATTGTTTTTATTTTAAAATCCTGCAAAGGCTTTTGATTTATGAACCTCTGCTCTAAACACTGGTCTCACCTCATTCCTCTCCTCATCTCAAAACCTTGCACAATCCCACTTCTTTCACCCCTGTAATGTCTCCTGCCTAGATTTGGTAAAGCAACTGTCACATTGCTTTGTGGTTTTTTTTATGAGCCTGTCTTTCTAGGAGGTTCTGAAAAGCCTCCATGTGGGTCAATGACTTCTTCAATTAATCTCTTCATATGACAAGCACTGGGATGTAGAGGTATTTGGCAAAATTCTCCAGACTCCAAACTAACATCAAAGGGGATGCATCCTAGTATCCTGAATTTTGGGGTTGTCCTCTCTCCAGCTTAGCACAGAATAAAAGGATATTACAAGTACTGGATTATACATGCCTCAACCTCCATGCACTCTATAAATCAAGGGGCAGGACAGTGAGGAGGATTTCCTTTTCCCACTAACACTGCCCACGCACCAAGTGCGAAGAATTGTTTGATATTTGTAGCCTTCCTTTTGCATACCCCAGGATAAAAGAAGAAAAGAAAAAACAAGGGCACACCTCCCATCTCTTCCTCCCAGTGGACAGCAGCCATCATCACTTCCTCTTAAGCCAGGAGGCAGGAAGTCTATCCTAGCTTACAAAATTGGTTTGCTTCAGGTTTTCTCACAGAGGAGAGGCTGAGGGAGGGATTTAATAAGACATGTCATATTATTCCTGAAGAAATCTACAGAAAGTAGTCAGAGAGGCACCTGAGAAGAAGGAAATTTTTCCTTCTCCAGGAATAAACAAGCTTTCTAGGGAGAGGCTCTGAAATCAGACAATGTGTGCATTCGCCAATTACAAGCTCAAGTTCCACCCAAATACACACAATCAAAGGCTTTACCACAGCCATCATTACATGTACAGGGCCCTCCTGCTGTTTGGGCAACATTTTACTGCTGCAGTGGAGCAAGAAAAATGCCATCAAAGTGGTGAGGTAAAGACAGAGCCATTCGGTAGTGCCTTTTTTTGATCTGATGACTCACTTCACCTTGTGCAGTCTGGGAAGGGGAAAAGGAAAGGAAGAGGAAAAGAGTGGGCTGTGTTGTGCATGTAATTTGTTTCACCATTTCAGACTGCTTTTTAATGAGCTTTCTCATTAGGGCTCTGGGAGTCTATGCTTAAAAGATTTCTGGACAAGCCAATGAACGGGACTGAAATCAGATGGCAGCAGCCCAGCACCCGTGGTTTATTTTCAAGACACTGTAGAAAAAAGATGAGTCTTTAAAAAGCTATTTCTGAGAAGACAGATTTGCTACTTCTCATCCTAGAAAAATCTGAAAATTAATGAATGTGGTTTTAAATAATTCTCATGAAAATAGCAATGTTGAACAATTGTCAGAATATTAGAGTTATCTGTAGCAGCAATTCTCAAGAAGAGAGATAATTGCCCTGTCATATTCTAGCCCTGGCTTCATATTTCTGATAGGGTACTCATCAAATAGCATCAAAGATAACATCTCCCCATGGCTCTAAAACCCTGCGGTTTTAGCACCCAGCCTTCTATAGCCTCCTTTTACATTTCCAGGGTCCAACTCAAGGTCCAGACACATGGGAGATGCTCACCGAAGTTAGTTTTACACTTGAATTCAGCAGGTGCAATTAATACATGAAAAAGTACATAAGAGAATTAGACTTGAGTACTAGATTACACATCAGAGTAACGTATCACCTTGCAAAGCTCAACAAACACTTAAAAGTGCTAATAGTACCTAATTAATATTGTCAAGAGGAAGGAAGATAGGTGTAGGAGGAGATTCAGAAAGGCGATTTCTCTCTCATGAACATTGTCTGTGGGTTTCTGAGCAAGAAATGGCCCTTTTGATGATAGAGAAAAGGATGTGCTTTTCACATCATTTACCTTTCCAGTGAATTTACTCAACAGAACAAAAGTATTAACATGCAAAAGGAAGGGACTCTTAGCTGTGGCCTATGCTGTGGCTAACTGTCTGACAGTCCTTCCCTCTGTGTAGTACAAAGAATGCATCACTCAGTCTGATTCCAGAGACTTCCATAGGTGATATACTTGAACCGCCTGACACAGCATGTGCCACTGAGTATATGCCCAATACAAACTAGGTACCTCCCATCTTCATGGCCAAGAAAGGCACAGGAAGAGGAACAGGGCTGACCTTTACTAATCTTCAATTAGATTCGCAATAAATACGGGGAAAAAATGTGATATGGTCCTCCTTAAGTTGATGTTTCTTGATGATCCAACCTCTTTCTCCTTGCTGCTGAGTATTCCTTTGAGTCCATTTCAGGGGTGGAGGCCATTGTTGTTTCTTCCTTTATCTCTCTTTCTCCTTTAAGTCCACTCTTGAGTAGTCACCAACGAGTCTGTGATCCATGCCTAGGAATGTGAGCTGGAAAGATATTTTGGTTTTGGTTGTTTCCACCGAGCATCCCCTAGTCAGTATTTCACCAAGTACAATCTGAAGATTGCATGCATCTGATCCCTGAAAAACACTGATTGAAAGGATTGCTCTTCTGTCTGGCTTGGCATTCTGGGAGGAGCTGGCTTCTATCTTTTCTTCAGACTATCCAGTGCTTCCTGCTGAAGTTCAGGAACCTTTGGCCCTGGCTTCTGACTTGGCAGTACCACAGATCACTAGAGGGCACCCTGAATCAATGTTTTCCCCAGGCCGTGGGCTTCCTGCTCCTGCCAACAGGCCAGGGCCCTGGCACCCATGTAGTTCTAGGTTGCAGTCCTAGAACCACAGTTTTCTTTTCACAGCTTAGTCTAGCTGCCACATCACCAAATATATCTTGCATGATTTCCACAATAGCGTTGCAGTAAATTCAATTTCTATAGCAAAAATAGACTTTAAGTCCTCCTATGTTTGTTCATTAAACTATGTCCCACAAGCACTAGACATTGAAAGAATTTCCATACTCACAAGAAAAAAAAAAAAAAAACAAAAGTAGCACAAAAGTATAAAAGCGCTTCCTAGTTACAAGAAATATGTGGGGGGAAAAAAGAAATATGTGGGAAAGATGAAGCCAAAACTATAGAACCATCTAATTATAACTAGTAGTAATTTTTTATTAGTACATGTTGATGGTACGTGAACAGATTCATCATGAGACATGGGCACATATACACATCACATTCTGATCTTTTTTTATTTTCCCTCCCTTTCCCCTCTGTCCCATCTTCATATCCACTTCCCATCTCTACAAAAACCTATGTCCCTGCTTCCTATCATCTTTCTTCTATTTTTGCTCTCTAAATTATTTATACTTGGGTTTTTCATCTAGGAGAAGGCATGCAATATTTAAGCTTTTGTGTCAGATTTATTTCACTTAGCATTATGGACTCAAAATGCACCCATTTTCCCACAAAAGACCAAAATTTACCCTCCTTTATGAATGATATATATGTATAAGACATTTTCTTTAGTCGTTCTTCTCTCTGTCTCTCTCTCTTTCTCTTTCTCTCTGTATTTGTAGTACAGGGTCTATAGGCTCTCACTGCACAGATCAGACTCATAATGATTCTCCTCTTTTTAGCCTTCCAAGCAGTGGGATTACAGGTGCGCCATCACACCCAGTCTCAATCACCATGTCAGCACTCCCTGAAGAGGCAGGTTCAGAACGACAGGCTATAGATTGAACCCTGGGTCACTGAACCTGCCTAAACAGGCACTTTAGTCTGCTGAGCTATCTGGCTGACCCCTTTAGCTATTCTTCTATTGATAAGCATATAGGCTGCTTCAATAATTTGGCTATTACAAATTGTACTGTTATAAACATGAGTATGAAATACATCATTTTCCATGTAATGGTAAAAACAGAATAAATCAAAAGAGTAAAAATATAATATATTAGTTAATGAGACATATACTGGCATATATAGATATAGATATAGATATAGATATAGATATAGATATTATACATACATACACACATACTGTGTTTTGATGTCTGTATGGGTACAAACATGTATCCCCAGGAATGGCCCCAAACTGACTGGGATAAAACTAAAGACTGCAATCCCTGAGAAGGCATCATGGAAGGGAGAGGATGGGAGAGGCCTTGGAGTCAAGTAAAAGGGAGAAGAGGAGGTCAGGCAGCCAAGCAGCAGAACTTGTCTTTCTAATTTGGCACCTTTCCTCTTGTTTTAAGAGGTACTTAACTAAACTATGGCAAATGCAAACAGGGGAAGTACCATTGGGCTGTCAGTTGTCAGCTGGTGGTGTTCATCTATTCAGTAAATATTTGCAGATTGTATGGCAGGTTCTAGCCAAGCACTTGAGATATGGAGGTGGAGAAGCCAAAGGCCTTACACTGCCCTTGGGTGTTTATAGTCCAACAGGATAAACAAGCAATCAGAGAGCAGTGTGATAAGGGATAGGTAAAGGGGGTTAGTGCCCCAAGGAAAGAAATCTAACCCAAACCAGGGCAGGTATCTTATGGGTAAAAGGGTCAAGTGAAAATATTTAAAGAAAGAGAAACTTGGAGAGAAAAAGTGTGTTTGAGGTCTGAGGAAGAGAGGAAGCAAAGCATATTAGAGGAACTGAAAGAAATGCAGTAGAACTGGCCTGGTGAGGATAGGGTGTACTGAACAGTCTGTGGGGGTTGTCAGGAACATGATGAGCAGGGCCCAGATCCTAAAGAGCCTTGTATCCTCATGTGGATACCCCAACATTATCCTCAGGGTAGTGGGGAGCCATTCAAAGGTTAACAGTAGCAGTAGTGGTGGCACTATGATCAGATCTACATAATAAGAGGACCTGCCTATGCCAGGGTTAGTGCTGCCTTGGAATACATATTAATAAACAAGCAAAGCCATCTCACCTTTTAACTGGACCTTTCCCAGGTTCCTTCCTCCACCCCTATTTACCAAATTCCCTTAAAACCTTTGCACAACATGGGGCCCGGTAGGATGGCTCAGTGGTCTAAAGCGCCTGCTTAGGAAAGCTTAGGCAGCTACAGGGACCACGGTTCGATCCCTGGCAACACATGCTGTGCCAGCCCTGCCCTCAGGGCAGGCTGAGCCGGCCATAAAAATAAATAAATAAACAGACAAAAGTTCTGAAACAAGAAAAAAATAATAATAAAAAAATTTAAAAAAAAAAAAAACTTTGCAAAACAAGAGACTTGTGAAGCAGGAGAGGAGAGGCAACAGGGAGAGCTTAGCATATGCATCCCTCACAAGTGGACTGCCCTTCTCAGTGCATCCTGTAGTCCTCACAAAAGGTGATTTCGGAGAGAAACAAAGTCACACGGGACTGAGAAGAAGAGTCCAATTGGGTTTCCTGGGTTAGACAATCTTCAGCACCGCTGTGAGACTTAAAGCAGGGGGAGATCAGGAAAGATGGAGCCGCCCAAAAGTTACCTGAAATGTATAAGGAGAAGCTTTATCTACTTGAATAACTGCTGTTTCATGACTGATTTCTGACTTATTACTTTCATTTTACCCATACAGCAAACTATGACTCTTAACTAGGCCTCCTGGCCTTATCTACACGGTAGCTGTGAGACAGGTGATGGTAGTAAATTTTAATGACCAGAAGCAACTGCTAATACAGCCCTTTAAAGCTGCCTATTTAATTAAAGTCTGGTTCCATGTTTGTTTGCTTAAGAAATAATCAAAAAAGCACTTCCCACCCCCACCCCACCCCCCACATTCACACACAGCTCCACCCCCAGGCCAGTCCCGTGCACTGTATCCTCATTTCCTAAAAGGGAAGCTTCATGAAGAAGAGGCCTCATGGAGTAGCACAGGTTCCTCAATTCCAGCCTCTGGGACAGCAAGGTTTGATGCCCAGTTTCCTTTCCTTCAGAGCAAGGAAGAGTCTGTGTGCAGGAGCTGGAGCCTGTAGGGACAAAAATAGAATATTTGAGCATTTGGATTTTCCTTTCCTGACAGCAAACTTTTTCAGGAAGAGCCACTTAAACAAGATTTTTTCCCCCTCTGTGTTTTTCAAAAAACATTCATTAGAACAAAACTGTTGAGAGAAGACTTTTCAGCCCTATTCTCTTTGTTCCTCAGACAGACTCAAGAGAAGCAAGCTTACCTCCCCTGTCCATACAGTGACTACTTTTTTGCTTACACACCTCCTCAACACTTGAGCAGATTTCTATGCACAATCCCCACCAGGCCCTAAAAGAACCGCCATCTCTTTGATTGTCGGGCTCATAACTGAGGCTTCCCACGCAGCGATATGAAGAGACATATGATTCAAGCATCTCCATCCCAGAAATATTATTAGTCTCAGGAAAAAAAAAAATAAGGGCCTAGTCTGTCTGTCACCTGAAATAAACTCCCAGTTCCTTCCCTACTGCTTCCCAGATGCTCCAGTCTAAGGATTATTCAAGTTTATTTTGCCAGCCCCAAGGTTCCTGACCCCAGCCAGTAGCTGATGGACAGGGAGGTGAAAGGGTCTTCTGAAGCTGGTCACCTCAGGGTGTGTGAGGCACATGCTGGTCACATGGCAGGAAAATGTGCTGGGCTAACTTCTGAGGCTCCCCTAGAGAATCCAAAGTTTGTCTCTTTGCAGAGCTCAGAACAGCCTGTATGTTCCCTCCCTGTTGTGTTCCTGGCGCTTCCCCAGTGAGATATCTCCTGTAAAAGCTTTTCCTCTGAGGGGTGGGGAGCTTTTGTTCTCTGAGAAATCTGGTGCAGCTAATTAAGAACACTGTCCTGTGAGGGGGGAGGGCAGAGGGCTTCCAGAGACCAGTAGTTTCCACCGGGAGGGAGGGCGGCTGCCATGAACACTGCCCTGATGTTCTTGATCTTGCTGCCCTGCTGAGCTAACCTTTCTTTTTCTTTTCTTTTTTTTTTTTTTTTTTTTATTCAGAGGGTGATTGTGACAAAGCCCAATAAAATAAAAATAGATATGTGAAGTGAAATCTGGCTCTTTTTTTTTTTTTTCTTAACATTTGCTCTGTAAAGAATTGGGTTTCTATTACTAACACTCATTTTAGAAAATGACCCAGCAACAGTTTGGTTTTTGACTCCTACTGACCTGGTTAGATGCTGGGGGTCATGGAACTTACACCATATGCTTTTGCACTGTTTCCTATCCTGGAGCATGCAGGCAAGTGGCTAAAGTGAAATTTCTAGCCACAATTTTGAGGTAACTATTGATTGTCAGTATAGAAGTTCAACAACTCAGTTCTCAATTTGAAAAACAGAAGTAGCCTATTTTATGACAGGATATAATAATAAAAAGTCTTAAAATATACAAGTTATGATTATCTTCATTGTGATGAACCCAAGTAGGGGCCAATGTGTTGAGGCAACATCCTGCAAAAAAAAAAAAAAGTCATCACTTCCCTAGTGTGTTCTTTCTGGACTCAAACATAATCACTCATTGGGCTGGGGAGATAACTTAGCTGTCTAAGTGCCTGCCTGGCAAACATAAGGACCCAGGTTCAATCCCCAGTACCACATGCCATGCCAGCCCTGGGCACAGTGCCAGCCATTGAGACTGGGCATGGTGATACAGCCCTGTAATCCCAGCACTGAGGAGGCTGAGACAGGAGGATCACTGTGAGTCCAAGCTGCATGGTGAAATCCTATACCAAATAAAAGATTTTTAAAATTTTTAAAAAATCATCACTCATCAAAGGCTACAAATCTTTATGGAGCACTTTCTATACACTAAGTAGTATTCTGGACATTTGGTGTATACAGTAGTAAATAAATGAATAAAAACCTTGTGGAGCTTGTAGACTAGCCAAGGAAGATGAATAATAATGAACAACAAGCAGTAGGTAGGTTTTAAAATATAGTAAAAGATATGTGCTTTAGGGAGGAAAAGTAAATTAAAATGAAGAGGCTACTGTGGCTGGAGTAAAGTACAGGAGGAAAGGGCAGAGGGACGATGGCACCAGATCGACCAGCAGAGCCTTGGGTGCCACTGCAAGGACTTCGCCTTGGAGTCTGTGAAGACGAGAGAACTGCAGAAGGCTTCTGAGCAGAGGAGTGAAACCATCTGATTTAGGATAACAAAATTGTCCTGGCTGCTGTGCGGAACACAGCGATTGGCCAGCTAGAAGAAAAGAGAAGAATCTTATAGGTATATGTGTGTGTATACATATAGGTATATAAACATATGAGTTCTCCTGGATATACTTTGGAAGTAGAGCGGAAAAGATGGGCTGGTAGCTTAGAGTGTGGAGTGTGAAAATAAAAGTTATATCTAGGACAATTGCTAGGCTTTTGTCCTGAGTAACTGAAAAGAAGAGGGAAAAAAATTAATGGAGAAAAGGAAGGGCACACCAAGGTTACTTGGAATTCATTTGAGCCAAATATTTTTACCTGTGCCTCTTATCCAGGTGTTCTCATTATAACCACACAGGGCACCTTTGCTAATGACACTTGCCCAAGAATCCCAGAGATATTTCTTTCTGAGTTCTGGAGTTGAATCTAAACACATATATTTAATGTACATGCTAGGCAAAGAACCACTGATGCGAAATAGCATTTGGGGCTTTAAGTTGGACTTTATGACAAAACAAGTAAAGGGCTTTCAGGTAATGCTCCACAGAACTATATTCCGCAGCATGCCTTCCTTTCAGAGAGTATTCCAGATGCACTGTACATAGCTCTCTAAACAATTGAAGCAGAAGCATTCAACAGTGATACGTAACATAGAATGAAGCTGAGAGGTTCCAGCGAATCTCCTTCATTAGAAGTTAGTAATACTCATAGCTGGTTATTGGACATTTCCATCTAGAGTAAATTTGAGTTCTTTTAATGCTAACAACACAGAGGCTGTCTGCACATCAGATCAATGGCCGTCTCACCAACAGTGACCAGAGACAAATCTTCAGTGTAATGTAAACAGGAAGGTAAGATGAGTATGTCCAGCATTTGGAGGAATGTTTTAAATGTGGCACGATGTTGTCTCTAACTTACGCACATTCATAAATACTAATCTTATGGTGAAGGGTACTTATTTCAGTTTCCAGATTTAAAAATTGAGACTTCAAGAAGTCAATCAAGTTTTCTTTTTTATACTGGACTAACAACTCAGTCACGTGACTGTGCTCAGAGCTGTAAACCAAAGGCCAGTTTGCTGGTTCCCAGGGCTGTCAGCACTTCTTTGTCACAATTGGTTTCCCCAAGGGTTGGAATCCCTCAGTGAAAGGAAAGGTTGCATAATGAAGCAACATTCAATGGTGATTATTCAGTCTGACTCCCAACCGGATCGTTCTTTTATCCTGGATCATTTTCTCAAACTATTTATTTCTGTGCGGTGGTGGTGGGAACATTGACGACAAAATGGCACCTTCTTACCCTGCTCCCTGTGTGTCTGACTCACACCTACTGGCAGGAAGGAAGCACTCAGCTTCTCCGTTCCCTGGGAAGCTGGAGGTGGATTTTAACTCGCCTTTACCCTCCCTGGCATCGTCGTGAAGACTGTCAGCTTAGTTTTGATTTTAAAATGACAGAAAAAAGACAGAAACAAAGTAACTCCACAAACCTTTATTACTCAGAGGGTCGCTAGAGGTGGAGAGGCTCGGCTTTCCAGGCTTGTGTGGAGGCACCAGCGCGGGCAACTGAAAGGCTGGCTTTTGACTTGTAAAACAGCAACCCAATTGACCACAGAGGCTCTTTTTCGAACAACGTGTTTGTGAAACTTGAGCTTTCTGTGTTCAAACTTTACTCTGAGAATATTCCTTGCACCAGGTTATTTATCTGGGGAAAAATTAGAAAATCTTTTGGACAATCTTTTGTAAATCAAGCCTTCGTGTGACCTAAAAAAAATAACGCTCACGTCCAATGCGAGTGGAGGACAAACTGAAGTCATGTGCCTGGGGGCGGTGGTTGGGAGTTGCTGCCTTACTCATTTTTCATTTTCATTTTCTCCCTACCTCAGACTCTCTGGAACACAGCTATTGGCGAGTCAGGTGTCCCAGGAGTAAGGATTGTGTCACTATGACAAAGAGCAAAGGAGTCTAGTATTCCTTTGATTGAACCCCCGACTTTATCTTCGTTATCCTTGTGCTCAGTGATACCAAGATGGAGACCTTTTGGCACAGAGGTACTCCCTGTGGGATTTGTTTGGATTTTGCAGATCTTAGAAAACAACTTTCTTTGGCAGTAGGCCCTGGGTCATTGGCTACCTGTACTGGAATATTTGCATATACATGAAGTGGCTAATGTTGGTTCATTTCTACCTCCCTCCTAAGTTACTTTAAAACATTGAGAAAGAAGACACGATGAAAAATAAATTGGTCTGATTAATACTGTATTTGTAGTTCAGTCTATCAAGGTCATTTCCCTGGTTGCCAACTTTTCTTCTGAAGACAGAAGTACTATGTCAGGGGCTGGGGAGATAGCTCAGTGGTCTAAGTGCCTGCCAGGCAAACACAAGGGTCTGGGTTCCATCCCTGATAATGCATGCTATGCTAGACCCAGAACCTGGGAGCACCATGCTGGCCAACAAAACCAGGCATGGTGGCACATGTCTATAATCCCAACTCTGGAGAGGCTGAGACAGGAGGACAGCTACACGTCTGAGCTGGGTAATGAGACCCTATTCCAAATAAATAAATAAATAAATATTTTTAAATTAAAAATATTTTAAAAGGAAATACTGTGTCAGTGTCTGTCTAGCTTTACAAGAGATAGGAAGCCAGTGAAGAAGACGAACAATTATAGGAATGGGGTACACTTTTATTTATTTGCATATATGTTTATCATTGGTGCAGTTTGGCTCTTGCTATATGTATAGTCTATCTTTGCCCCATACTTTGACTTATTTCTTAAGTCACCAGAGTTCTCTCTAGACTGTGTCCTCAAAAACAAACCCACCAGTTAATTTTTTTTTAATTTTTATTTTACTTTTACAGTACTAGAGATTAGAACTAGGGCCTCATCCAAACTAGGCAATTTCCAGGCAACTGAACTATATCCCTAACCCTGTAATAAACAACTACTCTGCTTCCATCTTGTCCCTGAACAAACAAACTAAGGACCAGCAGGCACTATTTCATTGTGAAAATTTGACTTTTAAATCACATAGCTTGTGACACCTGAGCTAAGGCTGACTTCTACGACTACGCAAAGGAAAGACTGACAGAATTTAGCCCTCTGCTGGGCACAAGGAGGGGATGACAGGTATTTGTGACAGCAGGAGGAAAAATAACCTGGTAGTCTTAAATTACTGGAAAACAAGTTAAAACAGTTACCTTCCTATTTACAGGCTTTTACTAGTCATGTGTGTGTAAAGAAGACATTACGTCAGACTCAGTCATGATGCCTTCAGGAACCTTGAGTTGTCCTATTTGATTCAGGACATTATCTTCAAGGGAGGATAATTCTCTGAGTACTTGGGTAGACAGAGAATGACCTCATTTCCACTGATGAAGTTAGCAGGGAATTTTTTTCCACAACTCTGTAATGTTAGGAATTGAACCTAGAGCCTCACACTTGCTGGGCAAATGCCCTAAAAATGGAGGCAAGCTGCACCACTGTACACAAGGCACAACCCTCATACTACAAGCTGATGTAATTTTTATGCAAAGTGCTTACTGTAGTATATTTAATAATCACTTGTGGGTTAGTGTTAAAAATTTTGATGTCATGGTTAGATGCAAACAATCATTCAGTCATTTATTTAGTGAACATTAAGAATATAACTATATGGAGATTAGTGATACTAAACCTGCCTTTAAAAGTAGTAATAGTAAAATAAATTGAACACTTCTGTTCCACAAACAATCCTACTTTAAATGCTTCACTTAGCTTTTCTCATTTAATCCTTACAGTGTGCTTCTGATATAGCTAATGCCATGATTTCCATTTTGCAGATGAGAAAACAAAGGTACAAGTTAGCAAACTATTCAAGCTACCGACCTAGGATGTTGCAGAGCCAGATTCTGAACCCAGGCAATTCAGAGTCTAAATAATTAATTGACTGTACTTCACTGGCAGCATGTGCCCTGAGTTCTAAAGAAAAGGTGGATGAACTATCACTAAAGAAGCAGACAGAATAAGTATAAAGTAGACAGAAACAGTATATAAATACATCCAAGATTTGGAGAAATGTTTAAAAACTGGTCTGATGTTGTCTCCAACTTGTGGGATACATACCAAACCAGACATTAAAGAGATTTGTGGACCCCAGCTACCCTTTACCACAGTGTACATTTTTAGCCAAGACTTAAGAATTTCCCAGAATACTAAGAAAGTACTTTTTTTTTTTTTTTTTTTTTTTTGTGGCTAGCTCAACCTGCCCTGGGGGTGGGGCTGGCACAGCATGTGGTGCTGGGGATGGAACATTGGACCCTGCAGTTGCCTAAGTTTCCTAAGCAGGCACTTTAGACCACTGAGCCATCTCACCAGCCCAATCTGGGAAAGTAGCTTAATTTCATCCACAATATTTATAAACACATGCAGATAGAGTTTGATTGTTATCTGAAATACTTGAACCAGAAGTGTTTCAGATTTCAGATTTGCATAGATGTAATGAGATATCTTGGGAATGGAGCTCAAGTCTAAACACAAAATTTTTCATGTGAATGTATACCTCTGTTGTGCATACTGAAGGTAACTTCGTACCATATTCTTAATAACTTGGTAAAATGAAGCAGTTTCATGGTATGGAATTTTCCACTTGTAATATAATGATGGTGCTCAAAAATATTTTGGATTTTGAGAATTTTTTTATTTTTTAATTTTTGGATTAGGGTTGGTTTATTTGGGACAGAGTCTTGCTATGTAGTATAAGCTGGTCTTGTACTTACTCTGTAGCCCAGCCTGGTGACTTTTCTACCTCCACCTCCCAGGTACTATATTATGGGCCTGCACCATCATGCCTGGCTTCAGATTAGAGATATTTCAAGAAAAAATCAGGGATGTTGGGTTTTTGAAATAATGTCTTAATATGTACTCTAGGCCTTGAATTCACTATGTAACCCAGACTGCCCTCAAACTTAAAGGAATTCTCTTGGCTCAGCCTCCCAAGTGCTGGGATTATAGGTGTGTGCCACCAGCTCACCTGGATTAAGGATGTGAAATTTATGTACAGATTGGCAGAAGAAAAAAGTATCCCAGAAGAAGTGTTAGCTATACTTCATCTTATTGACATTAGGTGCATAGGTGCAGCTTTATATAAGTACTGCGAGCTAACTGATTGAGCCACTGGAGCTTCAGTGGCAGCTTTTAAACAGAGAATCAAGAATTAGTTCTTAGGGCCAGCCTGGCATCTCAGCAAACTAAAGTGCCTGCTTAGTCAGAGTGCAGTGGTCAGGGTTTGATCCTTGCTGGGTCCTGCTGGCCCAGTCCCTGGTATACACTGACATAGCAATTGAGACTAGGCATGGTGGTGTGCACCTATAATCTCAGCGCTTGGGAGGCTGAAAACAGGAGAATCACGAGGAGTCTGGTCAGTGTAGTGAGCCCCTGTAGACCCTGTGAACTCTGTAAACCCTGATCTAAATACAGGAGAGAAAATAAAGAGTTCTTGTAGGTTGGGTAGCAGATGGAGGCAAAAGAGTTTGGTGAAAAATGTCCAGCGCATGAGAAGTCCATGTCATAATCCCAGCACTCAGAAAATTGAGGCAGGAGGATCATTGCGAGTTCAAGGCCTGCCTCAAAGCCAGCCTGGACTGCGTAGTGAGACCCTGTCTCAAAAAGACAAAAAAAGAACTTAAGGCTTTATTATAAATATTTTTCACTTTAGAAAGATAATTGTCAGAGGCTGGGGAGATAGCTCAGTAGAATAAGTGCTTGCTTGAAATGTGCAAGGGACTGAGTTCAACACCCGGTTCCACCAAAAAAAAAGAAAAAACGGGAAGGAAGGTAACTGTGGTGGTGGTAGGGTAAAGAATAAATTAGAGAAAAATAAGGCTGGAGTAGGATTTGTCAAGAGATAATTGGAATAATCCTGGTTAGAGTAAATGGGCTGTTATAGTGTGGAAATGGAAATAAGTATATGGGATTCAGAGATACTTGACAGGTATAATTATCAGATTTGATTGGCATTGGGCCACATATGAGTGAGAAGATTTTAGGAATGACACTCACATTTCTGGCCCAGCTAACTAGTTATATAGGAATCCAAGAGAAAGGGAAGCTTCGCTGGGCAAAATCAGTGAATTTGGAGTGGTTGTACTGAAGTACCTCAAGTACCCATCAGTTAGCCAATAGTAACGATAGGTTAGCCACATTGCTCCTGAAAATACGCAGGAGAAAGGTTGATATTGCTAGTCCAGAATTGTAGATTTGGGTTCTCGCTTTGGCAGCACATACACTAAAATCAGTATTATAGATTTAGGAGTCCAAGGCAAATGGCCATGACTGGGTGGAGCTTATCTAGGGCATTGGTATAGGTTGAGGAATGATGAGGCTGCATACAGGAGCCCAAGGAAAAAGGAGGAGCCCTGAAAAAAGTCTTGTTATGGTTTATATGTAGACTATTCCCCAGGACTTCATATACTCCTAGGTGAGGCTCTTAGATTGTGATCAAATTATGGGGTTGATATAGCTGACTCTCTTTTAGAAAGTAGAGTCTGGTTGGAAGAGGCTGCTCACTGGGGCAGTGCCTGGGAAGGGTGTGTCTCCCTTCCTAGCTTCCCTGGCTGCTTCTACGCCATCACACCATGAACAGCTTTCTTTTGCTGTGCCCCTTTCCCATGCCATTTCTTACAGCCAGCTGACCGTGAACTATAACCACAAGCCAAAATATACCTCTCATTAAATGGTGGGTACCAGGTGTTGTGTCCCAGGGATGAGACAATAACTAAAGCAGGGCCCCACAAAGAAGAGAGCACAACCAGAGAGCTAGGAAAAGAATCCAGCCACGCAGAGAGAGCATTTCAGGAGGTAGTGAACCGCGGTGAAACACTGAGAATAAAGGAAAGAGTGGAATGAGCAGTGGAATCTCCAGATCGCATTAAGGCGCTTACTGGTGCTGTTGGTGGTGGCAGGTTGACAACTGTGTTGAAGGCATAATCTGAGAAGTGGCGGGGTGAGGAGTGAGTGGGAGGGGAGTGGAGAGGCGAAGTGTAGACAATTCCTGAAGACTGTGATTGAGAAGGGAACAGAGAGAAAGGACAGGGACTAAGGGAGCTTTTGTTTGTTGGCTTTTTCTTTTTATTTATTAAGCAGAGTTGAGTTTTTGTTGTTGTTGTTGTTTTAAATATGGATGAGAGGGCTTCATAGGAGAGAGAAATGTGGGAAGGGAATAGGGGAAAATTAGCAGAGCAAAAATCCTGAGGAAGGGGGAGGGCTTGCAATCCAAAAGTCGGGAGAGCCCAGCTGCCGAGAAGCAGAAAACTTCCATTGTCTGCTGTGAGGCCAGGCTTTGGGACATGCTGGGAAATCAAGGTGGCTCTCCTAGGGTGGCTGGTACTTTCTCTGCCAGTGGGTGTTGAGTCATTTGCTGAGAGTGAAGGGGGAGTGACATGTGTGGGTGGGAGGGATGGATATTTGAAGATTTGCAGAGAGCTAAGAATGTGTGAGAGAGCTGCTTTGGAGAATGGAAGGCAACATGTTACAGGGCCCCAGCTGGGTCTGGAGTCCAGTCAGAAAACCTCTCCAGCTGAGACTCACACTTTCAGCCAAATCCACAGTTTTGCAGGAGACTTAGGAGCTTGCCTGAGAAAGTCCTTTATCCAACTCCACAAATAGGTTTGAAACATGCATAGACATGTCAGCTACTTGACTGGATATAGCACAAATATTTCTTGGAATTGATATTAGTGATTTACTATAAACACTGTTTATAGACAGATCTCATTTTTTCTTTATGTCCTAATACCCCAACATTGTTGTTAGAGGTATAAGGAGTCAGAATTGCTTTAAAAAAAAAAAAAAGAAGCCCAAGTTCTGGTGTTACTCAGACCTGGAGGTTCAGTCATAGTTGTTCTACCTGCCAGCCATGTGATGTAAGGGAACATGGTCTCTTCTCTGTAAAGTGGGAATGATAGGAGCCCTTGCTCCATAGAATTGTTAATGGAGTTAGTGCCTCTGGTGGGATTTAAAAAATATAGACCAATTTTCTTTGAGGTAGAATCTTGTTATGTTGTCCATGTTGGCCTTGAACTTTAGCTAAAGCAATTCCTCCTGCTTCAGCCATCTCAACAGCCCAGCTTTTGTATATTAGCTTTCAAGTTGTTAACCAATCCTTTCCCCAACATTTTTCTTGTAATCTATTCCATGAAGAGGAAAAGGGTAAAGGAAGGGAATAAAACAGAATGAATGAGGAAAGTGCAGAAACTAAACAAAAAAGAAAGGAATCTCAAAGAATCTTCCTATTTTGGGAACCCCTAAATCCCTTCAGAGGATTATTGTAGGCAATCTATCTGAAGCCAATAGCAAATGAAGGTTTGTCTTCATGACATTGAAATGATTCTCTCCTTCCTAGAGAGAAAGGAAAGAAGAAGGAGAAAAAGAAGAAGAAGAAGAAGAAGAAGAAGAAGAAGAAGAAGAAGAAGAAGAAGAAGAAGAGAAGAAGGAGAAAAAGAAGAAGGAGGAGGAGGAGGAGAGGGAGAGGGGCAGGGGGAGGGGAGGAGGAGGAGGAAGAAGAAGAGGAAGAGGAAGAGGAAGAGGAAGAAGGAGAAAAAGGACAGACAGAGACAGAGAGTATTTAGGGAGCAAAGTGGTGTCACAGGAGAGAAGCCCAGATTAAACAGAATGAAGCCCATAGTAATAAAGAACAATGCAGCCAGGGACACTGCATGTTATCTGCTGTTGTGTGACAATTTACTCCACAATTTAGCAGTCAATGAAAATAAACCTATTGTTTCACTTTATGTGGGAGAGCTGGAGTCTCAGAGTGGCTTAACCGGATGCTTTGCCACTGGCCAACTGAAGGCATCTTCAGGCTTGACTAGAGCTGGAGGACCTGCTTCTAAGCTGACATCAGTGGCTGTTGACGCGAAGTATCTGATTCTTACTTCTGAGGCCTCTCCAGAGGGACACGCAAGCTAGCATTGCTGGATTCTGCCAAAATGAAAGACCTGAGAGGAAAGAAGGGAAGAAATGGCAAAAGAAATGGCAAAAGAGGGGAGATCAAGATTTGAACCCTTTAATTGAGTACTAAATCCATGATTTCAATCTCCATTTTACTCATATGTATGTCACACTTCTTTTATACAAAGCCTAGCACTGATAAATGTACGATAAGTGCTAATTGTTGCTCATTTTTGTCATTGGAGGAAAAGGTACCTTTTTAGATTCAAGAAGTTAAAAGAAACACACAAGCAGGGTGTGGTGGCATACTCCTGTAATCCCAGCTCTTGGGAGGCTGAGGCAGGAGTATCATTGGGAGTTCATGACTGTTCTGGACTACAAAGCGAGCTCAAGTCCTGCTTGAACTGCATAGTGAGATCCTGTCTCAAAAGATTAAAAAAAAAAATTCTTTTCATGACATTCATTAACAATGTGGCACACTTTATAAAAAGTTACATTTGCAAATAACCATTGTGGTCTTCGTAGCTACTGAGCTGTTCAGTGGTGGGTCTAGATTGGCTATGATTACCGTGTATTTTTTCCTGTTTACAAAGTCTTAAGACTCCTAGTTTTTCTTTCAAACACTGGCCTCCTGTCCAAATTTAAAAAGCTGCCAATTCTTTTCTTATGTCAGCCATCACACACTCTACTGCTTTCCTTAAGGTGACTGAAGAATATGGATTCTGCTAAGTGTTTTTTTTTTTTTTTTTTT